>JAKGSA010000459.1:186173-221725 GCA_033558755.1 Philaethria dido
TCTCAAAAACAACTCCATGCATCTATACATCACGAGCACTAGTTATCATACAAAAAAGTCATCAAAATTGGCTCACCCAGTAAAATGTTACATAGAAGATATGAATTAAGAATCTCGTCTTTTTTTAAGGCGGTAAAAAATATTCTAATAACTGTACATAGAAACCCTTAATTTCAAAGTTAAATTAAAATCGGTCTATCAAATTATACATAGACAATTTCATTACAATTATTACAGGAAACATGTAGCGTAGAAACCTGTCTGCGACAAGCTGGATTGTGTAGATACGCAGGCTACTGTGGGAACTGGGCCGGGCGGTCTTTATTTTATTTTGACACGGTGGCGCCGAACGATAATGATTTGTGGTACAAGTGCATTATTCATTTGAATATTATTTAAATTATCGCTTTTACATGTTTTAATATTTGTTTGGATATAAATATTTAGTATGTTGTAGTTAAATTAACAGTAGTTGTATTGGAACAGTAGTATTGGATTCTTTTGGTAATTTATTACGAAAGACAATTTTTTTAGTAAAATAATAAAAAAATGTCTTTTTGTTAATATTCGAATTTTATTAAATATATACACCATGCAACACGCAATGACTCAATTTGCCGGAAAGTAAGGAACGGAAATTTAAGAACGGAGTGTCTTAACACTAGGTTCCCTGGTTCCCTCTGCCTACCCTGCTATTTGCCGGATACAGTGTGAAGCTAAAAAATAAAAAATAGAATGTACTTAGGACATTATTAAATAACATATTTCTTTTTCATATTTTCAATTTCTGAAGTGACTAACTTAATTTTTCTCGTTGTCTATGAGAGTTAGAATATCATTGGTTATTATTATGAAGTCAATGTCACGATGTTAAATTTCAATAAAAAAAAATAATTTAAGTTATTATTATATATGCGTTATTACAGTGATCTAACACTACACATGATAAGTAAAATTATATAAATTGATACAAAAAATATAACTGTATTAAATTTACACAATTAAATATGACAAACAGTTGTGTCGCCCGTATCAAATCGCGGGGGCACATCAGGTAGAATGTGGGAGTGTCAAAAAAAACACTACACATGATATTTATCTCTACTATCTAAGACAACAAAATATTTAAAAAAAACATCAGTCATGGACGTAATCGAGGCCATAAGAACAATATCTGATTGTATACGCGGTTCTATATTCGGAAAAATGATCATATTTAAATTATTGAAAAAATTAATTGTAGTGGGACTCGAACTCACGCCTCTTGAAAACCGTCCAAGCGCACTGACCATTAAGCCATACATGCTTAAAGGTGTCAGAGCGCTTAGACCGTTTCAAAGGGAAACTGCTTAGAGTCCTGCTACGATTACTTTTTTAATACATATTCTAATAATTAATATTAATTATTATTTTTGAATAAGATAAAACACGTTATGTTCTGCTAGTGAACACACTATTTTCACGCTGTATCCCGCACTGGCAGAGTAGGCAGAGGGAACCAGAAAACGTAGTGGTAAGACACTCCGGTCTCATTTAACATTTCCGTTCCCCACTTTCCACTGAATTGAGGCATTGAGTGCTGAGTGAACGAATAAATAAATGTACATATCTATAACGCTACAGCCTTTAACTAAGGATCGTCAACGAACGGACAACTTGACATATCTACTGTAATTAGAAAGAAGACCCCATCCGGACATAATACGTGACTCAATTTTAATTTAATGACTTGTAGATACTCGTGGAGACAATCGATATTAGATCGATTCCTGATTAGAGACCACAATGAGATCGTCATAGCATCCTATTAAGTGTACAAGGTCGGAGAACTTTTGGGAAATGAGCTTTTCTAATTAAATATACGTTGATAGTTTTTTTTTATTTGTTCTTTATTTATTTTTTGATATGTAAGTTTGTGTTAATATATGTTTTGTTTTTGTTTTGTTATTTGTGTGTGGTGGAGTGGGTCATATCATCTATATATTAATACGTGAAGCAAAACTTTGTACCCCTTTTTACGAAAATTACTCGGACGGAGGAGCATGAAACTTGGCACACTTATAGTTTATATAGCGAAGAAGTGTAGAATAATAATATCTTTTGATAATAACGCATAAAAAATATATTAATTTGATAAAATAAGTGTTACGCACATTACCATGGTTTGACATGCATGTTTATATAAAGTGACATAGTCATTGCTAGACAACGCGTTGTTAACGCGTCAACACTAGTATAAATAGAATATTTAAAAAACAACTTATATGGACTATTTAATTATTTTTGAACAGATTTAGTGACAATTTTAGTAAATAAATCATTTTTTTTTAGTAAAACATAAAAAATGAAAAAGAAACATAATTTTCCTTGACACAATAAAATCTATAGCAATAATATCCATATAATGGTTATTTTAATAGGCATCTTCGTCATCGAGATAGCAATCAGCAACGTCGCGTACACGATATCACCGCACCGTGTCATTTGTGACCAGAAGATCACGCGCGGATCACGAATGGATTTAAAAGGAAACAAAAACTGGACGAAATCGATATTATTACACTGGTTCTAAGAAAAATTCTTAATCTTTTACAAATACACTATGGCTAGATTAGTTTTTCTGGAGTAAAAAATATTAAGGCTCTGTCGCCAGTCAGAGAAGATACGGTTTAGTATATGAGTAGCTTAGCTTATTAACTTTTAAAGATATTTTCTGTCAATTTTATAGAGATATATTTATATCGAGAAGGGTGTTTCATGACTCTCTGACTACACTGCTATGCGAGAAAAAGCCTAAAAAAGAAAAAAACATCTCATATTCGAACGTTAAGTGGCGATTGGAGTGTCTTAATTCTCTCTCTCTCTCTTGCTCTCGTCGCTTGCATTGTTATATATAAAAAAATCCCAGAGCTATGGGTATTTTCCATCTAGCTGATAGAGCTTAGCATGAACTTCTTAAAACTCATTCGGATCAACACTGGTACTTATAAGTGCATTTCCTCAATCTGGTTAAACCAATATCGAGTTGGGTTTCTTAAACTAACATCAATGTTCTTGAATAGATAAGATGTCAGAAAGAAGCAGTTTCGCGCTTCATCCCAGAGAGAACCTAGTATCAAAACACTCCGTTCACGCCGCGCTTTATCTTGCTAGAGCGGAGAAATAAAAATAATTTAAATATAATCATTCCCCCGAGAGGGAATCGAACCCAAAACCAAAAGTAGCTACAGTCAGACGCTGTCCCGCCACGATGACCGCTCTCACAAATGTTGGATCTGATGAAATATTTATCCCGCATAGCTGAATAGACAGAGAAACCCTGGTGTCAAAACATACTGTTTCCCGTTTTCACAGAATTTCGAGACATTGCGTGTTAGAGGAAGGAGTCAACGCCACATTTGTCTTATCACAGCGGGAAAATGTACAAAAGTATAATTATTCCCTCGAGTGGGAATCAAACCCACAACCATAACGCTTACATTCAGACGCTATCCCACTACGCCACAATGGACTCTTAAATAAATATAAACTTTTTTTATTAGGTACTATGAACTACTACAGAGTAGGCAATAGGCATATATATTTGTACATTGCACAAATAATCACAGCTATTTTAGTATTAGTTACAGTAAAAACACCATTGTCATTCGACATCGATTCGAAAAAATTGACTAATACCGCCATGAGATGTCGTGCCTCGGACATAATTGTTTCTTTTTTGTGCTGTGAAATAGCTAAGCTATGAATAATATGTTTATTGTCGTTTTTTAATTACAATCTCTAGATTCCTATAGTAATATAGATTTCCATATATCTAGATATGTAGTATAAAATACGTGACTATATACAAACATATGTGTATTTTTTTATTTAATGATATTAAATAATCTTTAGCGTCCATACGATTTTCCCGAGAGGGAATTTAAACTACACGACTATCGTGCTTATAATCAGTTGATGTCTCACTGCTGCACGGTGGCCTCCATTTTAACTTATTAGTAAATTAATAATAATTAAAAAAATTCGTTTCAGTACTTTCATATATGTATCTTTCTTACTTCATTGGTACTAAGTATAACCCACCATCCTGCTCATTTTAACTTACATAAAAACACTATAAGTAAAGTAGAAAATTTTAGTCTTTTAAGTATTCAGATTCACGCTTTTCCCACACAGCGGGATGAGCAAGGAAAGTTTAGTGTCAAGAAACTCCGTTTCTCCACTTTCCTTCCAAATTGATGATAGTATGTGATGCGTAGCAGATCTTCACGCCCCGCTTTGTTTTACCAGAAGAGGAAAATTAAAATAACTCAAATATAGTCACTCTCCCGAGTCGAAATAAACTTACAACTACCTTGTTTTACAGAAAGTCCAAGCAGTAAATAAAGAATAGAACAGAATAGATGGTTTATATAGTGCGTGCATTGCCGTAGTGATCTGTACCCAATAGCACGCTGAAAAAGCGTTTTACTAAAAAACTAACTAATTGATAATGCACATAGGATTCTTCCTACCGCCACATTTAATTTCAATAAAGAAATGTATGTCCCGATGATTTTTGAATTATCCTAATTCGTTGTACCTTGAATTCTTAAGCCTCTAATAACCGTACTTGTATCGAAATGTAAACAGTGTTTTTACATGTACGAATCATATAAATCATAAGTAACTTATCTAGAGAAGAAAATCCTAATGGAATCATGGTATTACCGCGCGGGTGCTGGACCCACCGTACTGCAAGGGGAGGAGCTCGAAGCAGTACCATCAGTAGTACCAACAATATCAGCAGTACTTGCGAACCAAGTGTAGGCTTAAGGGGCCACTTCCGTATACATAGACACTCGCCTCCACTGCCCAAGTTCCTCTCTCTACCTAAGCAAAATAAATACATTATACTTACATATATGTATGTAACTTAATCTGTCCCTGTATAAAGCTTCCATCGCGACCACAAAAAAATCCAAATTACTTTTTTTACAATATTGTTCTGTAGCATATTATTATAAAATGTTATATAAAGAAGTCGTTATTTTTGACACAGTGTCTTGAATTGAGTATTAAATATAATAGAGGACACCCGCTGGCCGTGCCATGTTAGATTGATAGATGATACGAAAGTTGTTTTCGGTCAACTTTTTAGATGGGATTTTAAGTGGAAATTATCTCTTGGACACTGTATTGAAGATTAAAGTTCATTTAATAGTTAATAACGAGATTAGATATGAATTTAACGGGTATGGAAATGTTAAAAGAGAACGGAGTGTCTTAACACTAGGTTTAACTGGTTCCCTCTGCTTAGCATGCTATGTGGGGATACGGCGTGAAGCTAAAAAAGTATATATATGAATTTATTATAATGTAAAGTAAAATATTATAGCACAAATAAATTTCTATAATCATCAATAAAATATCCATGAGGTTGTCGTGGTGCAGTGAAATATCGTCTGATTGTGAACGCAAGGGTTACGGGTTCGATCTTTAATCGTGAAAATAATTAAATTATTTATATTTCTACGCTCTGGTAAGAATGCGGCGTTGAGTATCGTCAACTCAATATACAATGTTTCAATTTTGGACGCAAAGTGGAGATCGGAGTATCTCCACACAAAGCTTTGTCTGTCTATGCTGAGTAAATTATTAATAAAGGTGCAAATTTAAAAATGCAGTATGCATTGAATTAAGTTGTAATTAACAGGAAAATAATTTATTTGGAAAATCATATTAGAAATAGGGAAATAGACTACGTGAGTATGATGACAAATAGCGTATAGTGACATTTGCACTATTTTAAGGAAATAAGTTGAAAAATGACAACATCGCGTCGTGAAGGACATGTCTGAGGACTCACGATGCTTGTGGTTATGATTCTCGCATAGAGAAATGTTGTTTATTTAAATTTAGTTTTTTCTTAATCAGTTTAGTCAAAGTAAGATGTTTTTGGTAAAACTAGGCTACCTGGGTAGAAAATATGAACTAATAATAACCTCGTGAGAGCACTAAGTTCCCTTTACCTTTTCTTTTTTTGACGCTGGGAAATATATTTTACGTAGACCATCCACGCGCAAAGCTTATTAGCCTTACGGTAGCCTTGATCCGTAAGACTATGGGATTCATCAGTAAGCCCGATACTTCTCATTAAAACCCAGCGGAAACCCACTCCACCTACGTGACACGCCGCATGATCGCTCGCGCATGCCACTACGACACCTCGATGGACGGCCCGCCTATTGCCAGCCACAGTCGCCTTCAGGGTGCTCCGGGGTTCAGTTCCCTTAACCTGCCCTGACAATACGAGAGATTGTTGAACAAACTAAGAAACAGCAAACGGAGTGTCTTGACACTAGGATCTCACTGCTTATGCCACTATCCTACTGTTTGCGATAAAGAGTGAAGCTGCTAAAAAAAGGGGGAGACCTCGGTTGACCCTCGAGAACACAGTATCAATGATACTAGAAGAAGGTCACGTAAAAAGCATGAAGACCCCCTGGAGGGCATGCATGAAGAGGTTAATGACTGTGGACGAGGCGAAAGAGAGCAAGGACCATTCTCTCTGACTACCCCGCTAGGGATAAAGCGTGAAGTTAGGTAGGTAGGCAGGCTGCGAAGAAAAAGATGTAATACAATTATGATAAAAAGATATGTTAGCAATTTTAATATAATGCCATACGTTGAACAACTATTTAACATTAATTTAGTAATCCAATTCTATAAATAAACATTTGAATATATGTGTTAAAAAATAAAAGAATAATATGTCTGCCAGTTTTATTTAGAATTAAAATACCTAAGTTAATTGATATTATATTTTTAGAAACATAACAAAAAATCGGAGGTGCTGTTTTTTTCTAACTATATTGATACAAGCAGGTATGTACACCATAGCTAAAAAATACTATACAGAGTGGTCGATACCATAAAAAATTCAGGTTGTATTTTTTGATCAAAGTAAATAAGAAATTTCAGAAAAAAAACATATACAATAGATTAAGATTGAACACCTGTCGTGGCGCAGAGGCACAAGCGTGTTATTGTAAACGCGACAGGTTGTGGGTTCGATTCCCACTCCAGGAAATGTAAGTATTTTCATTTCCTGGGTTTGGTAACAAGGCAAACCGTGGCGTTGAGTTCCGCCACACAACATGCAATGCCTCAATTCGGAGGAAAGTGGGAAACGGAATTGATGTAAGAGAACGGATTGTCTTAACACTAGGCTTCCCTCTGCCTATCCTGCTATATGCGGAATACAGCGTGAAGATTAAAAAAAATAAGATTTAATTGCTTATTTATTTTCTTTGATATTAAGCAAGTACATAGTATAAAATTGGTCGGAAACTGAAGATTGACGTTTTGTAATGCTAAGTTCTCTGCCTACTCTGCTATATGCGGAAATATGAACATTTTTTATTTTCTGAGAACCTAGTGTTAAGACAATCCGTTTTTTGAAGAATTCCGTTCCCTACTTTCTGCCGAATTGAATCATTAAATACGTGCTATGTGGCGAAACTTAATGCCGGGCTTTGCCTTGACACCAGAGCGAAGAAATGAAAATATTAAATAAAAAATTAAGAGGAAATTAAAATAGAAAATATATCTGTTATGCGGACTAAGCCGTGAAGCAGCTTACTCAGAAACTACTAAATTTGATGTCACAAAATAATTATATGTATAATGGTATGTATGTATGTATGTATGTATATATGTTGTATATATGTATGTATTTCTGTATGTATTTATGTATTTATGTTTGTATGTATGTATTTGTGTAGTATATAAGTTATGTATTTGCTATAATAAATCTATAAGTATGCTATTGTTTTTATTTAAATATTATTATTTCTTTATTTTTCACACCCTATCTGAATTTTAATTTGCGCTTTCTTATGCCTTAAGGTTGCCTGGAAGAGATCGCTATTTTAGCGATAAGGTCGCCTATTGTATATCTAATCCTTGTGTGTATTTTCTATTTTATTTATTTTATGTGTGTACAATAAAGAGTTATAAATAAATAAATAAATAAAAGTTATTTTTTTAGCATTTGTTTTCTTAACATTTCAATACTAATGTTTTTGTTAATCATTTAGTTGGAATTAAGAAATAACCAAGCGATTTAATTTCATAGAATTTTTGAAATATAAGAAGAGCACAGTGAGTCAATGAACCAAATAAACAATTTTTAGAATCATATCATAAAAAATGAATTGACAAGTATACTCGTATCTATTATTTCAAAAACTATTCAACCTATTATACATTTTGATTTAATGACCCTTTGATTAAAAGTTTACAAGAACTGAATCTGTGCCCTCTTCGATAATATGCCTTTCCGCATACCACAAGTAAAAAAATAATATTACTGTCTTTGTTACATGAGTGTCATCTTTTTTAATTATGGTGTGTTATAATCTCACATGAAACCTCTTCTTTCTAAAGCCATTTACGCGTAACAACCACAACAACCATTTAAAATATTACTAAAAAAACCATAAAAACAGTACGGAAATGTAAATTTAATGAACAAGACATGTTATGTCTTGTGTTAATTATCACAAAATCGGTATACACGAATTTTAAGTTACTGCAAGTGGCAAGTTTAATTGATAGGAAGCTATTTACTATATAACAGGCAATAAAATATTAAATACTCGAAAACGAGGAATAAACGTGACATTGTTATAGCTTAGAGAACATATCGAGTCATGAAGGCAATTAAACACCTGTCCGACACTGTAATATGCATTTGATTATTTTAAATACCTAGTTTTGTATGTACAGAAGCTGGACTCGTATAGTTGGATTTTTAGCATAAACTGTATGAAGAATAATGTTTTGAATAGAATTAACTTAATTTTGAAGCTTTCTAGACTAATATGCGTTATGTTATATATATGAAAAAAAAATATTTAAAAAAAAGCAAGAAAAGTACAGGAAAAGCCAGAGAAAGCTACTTTTTCCTTAACTCTCTATTGCTCCGTCTGCATATTCCTAAAAATAGGTCCTAAGTTTTTCCTTCACGTCCAATATAATTATAATTATATTGGTCAATGGCCCTTCATTCTTACCTCAAACAAAATACCTTACAAAATAACGCAAGGAAAATCTTAGTGAATAAGGGATTTTTTATTAGGTATATTTCAAAAATAAACCCATACCTACTATTTATAGGAAACTCACATTACTTATATGTAATTGATACGTAGATACAATATAGGATTATTATAATTATTTCCGTCGAAGAAAAATCACTTTTTATTGCAATATGACCTTATATATCTGGAAAAACTATGTAGTGACGATACAAATGCGATTGTGGTGTGTATAATTTTATGTGATGGTCGATTCTAGGGTATTTTTTTCATTTTTACTCTTTTTCCCCTGTAGTCGGATAGAAATACAGTACATAATATCAAAACACTCCGTTCTCCATATTCCGTGCTTCAAATTCAAGCGGAGAAATTAAAAAACAATTTAAGCTTATACATTCCCCGAGTGAGAGTCGAACCCGCAACTGCTTGCGTTTACAGTCATATGCTGCCCAGTGGGACAATGGCGTGGTAGCGTCACGTTGGCCTAACTTAACTTAATGAAGCCAAATATATTAAAATAATAGAATAGAAGTTTATTGAAAATAGAGCATGTAGAGATTTTTTTAACTTCACTCTGTACCCGCATGTAGCAGAATAAGCAGTACCAGGGAACCTAATGTTAAGAAACTCCGTTCGTTTTTAACATTTCCGTTCCCCACTTTCTCCCGAATTAAGACACCACGTGCTGGCAGAACTCAACGCCGCGCTTAACGAAGAGGTAATTAAATTTTCTCTCTTACACGTACACACAAGTAGCAGAAAAAAGAACATTTTATCATAAAATGACGTTATCCATCTGGGAAAAACTACGTAATAATGTAAACAAACAGGTTTGCTGATAACATCACATCCATTCACATTCAACTATTCATATCTAGCCAGATATCGGCACCAAGGGCGCAAGGATACGCTGCGTAATCTTAAAATCTCTTTGAATAATGATAATCGTGAGGATTCTGATGCTGCGATCTCAATTCTCACGCGATGATGTACTTATTACCTATAATCATTGTTAATAATTACCGGGATTACTCATTTTCGTGATATCATGTCCAATGACGCCGGTCCCGTATGGTAATAGCGTCGTGCCGAACATCTGATAATAATTTTTGCGCAAATGAACGTTTATGTTGTGACTAATCGGAGATTTGTTTCCATTGTTGCTATAATTATAATTATACGTAAAACTCTATAATTGTTTCATACAACTGATTTGAAATATAGAAAAAGTTGTTAATTCTGTGGACGCTATATTGGTGAGTTTCTGAGTTCAAATCGAGCTGTTGTTTCCAATAGATATATGTCTTTCCTCAATCTGGTTATACTTAGTATGATATCGTGGAGAGCAAAATACATAAGCATAACTATTAAGTACTTCCTATCTTTTCCTTCCTATAATTTAAAATGGCAACACTATTTTTAAAAGTTTTATCAACGAATTTCCCAATTATGTAATATGATGTTTAACTTATAAAAAACTAATTTTTACTTACAAAAAATGAATAATTTGTATTTATTTTACTTTAAAAACTTCAAATCATTCACGAAAGTAAACATTTTAAATATATATTATAAAGGAAATTATTAGAAACGTTTAAAATTATTTTTCATCATCCTAGCTGTCCTGACAAGGGCATCAGCATTCATAGTATATAGGAAAGCATTATATTACCATAGATACATACCGGACACATGTGCAAATTTTTAAGCAAAATAACAAAAAGTGCGTAAGCATAGCATATAAAAAAAATAAAAATATTTTAAATTTCATTTAAACCTGACATTATATTCAGGTGAAATGTGGAAACGTATAATCGACCGTATATTAAGTAAATAGGATTAGGTGTATTAAGCATTATTACCTGTCACAAGCAGCTTCGACATATGTACGTACAATGTACATAGCGAATCTAATCTGCAGACGCTAATGTTGCCCGTAATAGGATTACAAAATATGTCTAGGGTATGCAACTACTGATATGCTACTTATAGCAGCTGCTTTTAATAAAAAGTTATTTTTTTAGGTCCTACTAATTCGTAAAAACGCCTAGTGACGTAGAGGCAGAAGCGTGCGACCGTTAACGACAGTTTCTGGATTCGATTCCCACTTCAGGTATTTAAATTTTTTTTAAATAATATTTAATATTTTCATTTCCTGGATTTGGTAACAAGACACAGGGCAGCGTTGAGTTCTGCCACTCAGCACGCAATGCCTTAATCCGGCGGAAAGTGGGAAACGGAAATGTTGAAAAAGAACTGTGTCTTAAAACTAGGTTCTCAGGTTCCCTCTGCCTACCCTGTTGTGTGCGGGATACAGCGTGAAGCTAAAAAAAATTCGTATAGCTTTGTATTCATCCATTGTGGCACAGTACAACAACGTCTGATTGTAAACACACTTGGTTGTAGGTTCGATGCTTCCTTCATTATGGTTTAAACTCTCTTCACGACGGCATTTAAAAGGCAATTCGATTTGATTTATTTGTAACTTACTACAAAATAAGGAGAAGGTTCTTGATTCCACTGTATTTTATTATGTGTACCGCATAACTTTTTACTATGTGAACTGATTTTGATGATTTTTTTGTGCTAGCTTGTGTTCCTGGTCCTATTTAAATTTAGTTAAGATGTAATGCATAATTTTTGAGTTATTCGTAATAAGCTTATTCGTTAGTGAATTTTATTAGAAGTCAGTTTTCTTTTTTTGCTAAGCTTTAATTATCTATTATTAATTTTTTAGCCATTTGTCATTTAAATGATGTACAGTCCCCTTTCACCTCATCACAAACTGATAAATTTCCATTATGATTGTTATCGAAAATTTTATGTTAAAATTATTTTTATACCTGCCGGAGTTTCGTCACCTAATATTGACCAATTAATTGAGCTGAACCATATCGTATTATTTGTACTTTTACATTATTAATGAAATCAAAATAAAAAACATCTTTCCACAGTAACATATGCACTAAACTTCGGGGCGATACGTCGTACGTACATAAATAATGTGGTGTCCGTCCGTCGCGTAATCGTGGTCCCTTGAGATTTAACACTTTCTTAGTTGTCCAAGCTTTTGCTTTACATACTGGAATTTATGTGCATTGACTAAGTACATTTTTTTTGTGTGTGTTTTTTAATTTTAACATATCCTTCGTATGTCATGGAATAAGGTGAAGAAGCCTAGCGTTCTATATATAACTCGGGTCAAAAACGTCACTAATTTTTTTTTTATTATGTTTTTATTAATATATTCAAATACAACAGATACTTGATCCGTATCACTTTTATTATTTTGTTTTATTGTAAATACAAGGAAATGTCAATAACATAATGTCATGATTAAAACGTTATTGGGTAGTAAATAACATTTATATATATGAATAAAAATATTTTTTTTGTATATTATCCTGTCTATTCATCAATAACATGTTAGCTTAATAAACTAAAAAGAACACGCTTAAAATTAGGAAAGCGCGAAAAGCTTTCCTGCTTGTCCTGGTGGGAACGATAATTTGATCTATAAATATATTATCTGGTTTTTAGAACTGAACCCGTGGGCAATTTTCAAGCATTGCTTAGGTTAAAAAAAATCATCAAATCGGACAGAGAGAAGAGGATCAAAAACCGTTAAAAAAATTCTACCTTGATCGATAGGAGAGTATGTTAAAAATTTTGTGTAGAGTGTATATGTATTTCTTATATTATAAAAAAATATATGTAAATTTGACTAATAATTGTTAAACAATATATTTTCTATATCTAAGTGAACATTCCACACGAGAAGCAGTATAATAAAAAAGGAAGCCGCAATGGATCGCGATAATATGGAGATGTATCAAAGACAGGTGTTTTATTCAGTAGTTGGGGGTCTTGATTTATTTATGGCTATCTCGTCTATCTACCCCTTGCTTCACTAGTTTGTTAGATTGGTTGAAATTATTCTTATTTGTTTACTATATCTCTTCTAGTTTTTTTTTAATGTGTACTATGCTGGTGGCCCTAATGGCCTCGACAGCATCACCAGGTTTTGGGGAAGGCCGAGCTGTAAGAACTCTAACATTGGCTTGTAATTCTTGGGAGGAGACCATCAAATTAGAACTGCAGTATAACAAGGGTGCCTCCCGCGAGGCCGAACCTCGGCTTTCATATACTGCTTGTAGTGGGGGAATTTGCTTCGGTCGGTTCTTCTAGAGTTAGATACAAAATTATTAGTTATGTCGATTTTTCTTCATGTATCCGAATGTTGTAATAATGCTAATAGGAAAATTCTGTCCACTGTATTCATTGTGTATCCCAGCTTGTGTGCTCAAATGTCGCAAGATTGACTTTTGAAAAGACTGATCAATAATGACATTCGGGAGTGAGATGTGGTAAGAAAAGTACCGACATTCCTTGAAAAATTTTTAAGCTGAAACCATTGATAACTATTCCACGTAGTTACATACACGTTTTTATTTTTATTATTATGTAAAAAATCTATTCTGCTAGGCATATTCAGTTAAATTTAAAACATTTTTTGTATTCTTACTTTCTTTAATAAAGGAGAGACCAGACAATTTTTGTATTTAATATTTACCATATATAATTAGAAGTTCATATCTTTTCTCTTAATTTTATTCTGCCCTTTAAATGATTTTTTTAACTTCACGCTGTATCCCGCATATAACGGGGTAGGCAGAGGGAACATGAGAACCTAGTGTTAAGACACTCTATCAATATCAATCTCTTTCAACATTTCCGTTCCCCACTTTCCGCCAAATTGAGGCCTTTAAATGATTTTAACTGCAAATCAATAATCATATGATTGGCTAAACCAATTTACCCAAAACTTATAATGGCGTACAAAAATTAATTAATCAAATAATACAAATTATATTAAAACCAATATATAGCAATAAAATAATATTTTCCAATATAGAATATGCAACGGGTACTCTGGCCACAAAAAGAGGATGTAATTTTTGATATTTAAATGTTATTTCTTTAGAACATACATATACATAAATTAATATTATATTTTATTATGTGGAGCACTAAGATCATATCTAATTGATACTTGTAACAGATGGCGGGTTTGAATTTGACTTACTTTATTTCTCTTTTCAGCAACACGATTTATTCCGTGTAACAGGATAGTCAGAGAAAACCTAGAGTCACTCTGTTCCACTCGAACAACGTTTCAAGCCGAGACAAATGGCGGAACTCAACGCCGAGGTTTATCTAGCCAGATAGAAGAAATAACCCGCTACACCAGGACGGCCTCTACTTTCTTATTACTGCTTAAGAAAGTCCCTCTTCTGGTTAAACGTTAGTTAGGTAAAGGCAAGACTGCTAATCTTTCTTAAAACGCTAAAAGCAAAGTACAAAGATTTTTACGACCGATTTTTCTTTATAATCAATCAGCAATTTTTATGTTTTGCGAATATTATAGGAGTACTTTTTTACTTCAAACTTGTTAAATAATACTATTAGTTATCTATAAAATTCAAACTATAAAACTAACATATCTAGCCATCTCAAAATACTTAAAACGTCATCCAGCAGCGGTAACCTTCCACAGAGTCATACATAACGCCGATTATCGTCAATCACGGCTAAAATAACAAGAGGAAGATAATTTGCGCGCCGACGTGTCGATACTGAACATTTGTTTTTCTTGTACGCTATTACCGCTAAAAATAATTTATTTATATATAATGGCAATTGCTGTAAGTGCTTCTATTTTATTTCTTGTGAAAAATTATAGGTACTTGTGGAATTTCGAAATTTGATTGCGTAGTTTGAATGTGGCTGACTGAAAACGATCGTAGTGGGTTCGATTTTCACCTAGCTAGTCTTTAAAAACTAGAGAAGATTATCTATTATTTTTCTTATTCCTTGGAATATTTCCATTTCTCCTACCAGAGTAAAAAGAGTGTGGGGCTCCATGACGAACGGTTCCGCCATTGAACATTCGCCATTCAAATTCAATTTTACAAGAAAACTATAAAAAAGCACTAAGGCAGAGGATTTCTAGACACAGAAAAAGCATGATTTTACCCCTTAAAGTCTATGCAGTCATAATTGCGAGGTATAATTTGTTGTTAACAAATTATAAGAGATACTTTAATGTTAAAACTGAAACCTATGAGTTGTCGCCCGCAACTTCGTTAGCCAACTTTGAAAATTGGCTCGTTCCAAAAGATTTCTATATTATTTAAATCATAAAATCTTATTTTTCCTATTCTTGTTGGAGTTTCAGGTAATCCTCTTTTAATGTTCTCCTATACTCTTCAAGGAACGTATTGGTATAAAAAATTATATCTTTTTCTCACTAAGTAATATCAGTTGTGCGTTGTTTGTTATACACTCAGGGAGTAACAGAAGAATTTTATATCTACTTAAAATTGCAAATAGAATATAAAACATTTATATTATATTCTAAAACCAACAATTTCTAAAAAGAATGAAATGGAAAAACAAAGTGTCATTATGCCCTCCATACCTTCCTACCTTCTAATACTAAAGTATTTATACATATAATTACAGCAATTTAGTGTTTTGGGCGTCACCGTGTATGAGTACATAAAAGTTTTCATTTGGAGCAATGGCGACTTCGAGTGCACAAGCGTCACGTACCGACACCGATACACTTGGCGCGCGCTCAAATTGATATTGAATTTATTTTCAATTTTAACGCGCTCTCCTTAACTACGTAGATCAGTTTGTGGTAACAGAGTATACTCTAAAAAATATATAAAATATTTTTTTGGATTACTTTAAATATTGTTTCTATATTAATTAACGCCTGTCGTGGCGCAGCGGCACAAGCGTGCGACTGTAAACACGACAGGTTGTGGGTTCGATTCCCACTCGAAGAAATGTTAGTATTTTCATTTCCTGGGTTTGGTAACAAGGCAAAGCGCGGCCTTGAGTTCCGCCACTCAACACGCAATGCCTTAATTTGGCGGAAAGTGGGGAACGGAATTGTTGTAAGAGAACGGAGTGTCTTAACACTAGGTTCTCAGGTTCCCTCTGTCTACCCTGCTATATGTGGGATATAGCGTGAAGATAAAAAAAAATTAAATTAAGTGATGAATATTGATTAGTAATTAATAAATTACTACTATTTAAAAATTATTGTAATGATTTATAAAACTTTAAATAAATGAGTAATAGAAATACTTACAGTGTAGGTACATCCGCCTAATTTTATAATCCTATAGACAATTAAAACATGAGACATGGATTTGTCTTTCTTAAGTAGATAATACAAAAAATCCTTATTCAACCAAACCGTCTACTTGTCACTTGTAATAGTCGTATGCTTACTACAATATTTTCTAATAATATTCAAGATAATTGTTTGTCTTATTGTAACCAATAAGAAAAACTTCCCAATTTTTCCCTATAGATTTATTTAATTAAATTATTTATTTATTTATTTTAATTTAATTTTTCCCCATTTATGTAGTACTTGCTGATTTTTATTTGTTTGTTAGGTTTCCATTGCAAAAATGTAAAAACTTTTGCTTGTAGCTAGAAGCAAATTTCTAAAAAAATATAACCCAAAACACTCTATGAAAATCTAATCTATACAGTTGACAGTGAACAGGCGCCACCGCGGATACAAGCGTCAAACGCTATTTCTGTTGCGACTGCGGTGAGATACTCGGTCCACCCGCCCCCTACAAGTGCGTTGTTGTATGCTTTTAAAATAGTCATCGATTACCGATACCTAAAAATAGATTTGAGTATTCGATATAGAATGAGAATATACCTCAGAGTATTTTCAAAGTATTTTCGTTTATCATAGTCGACAATATGTGGCGTTAGGTTACGCAACACGCCAATGTCTCAAAAACAACAAAATATAGGAAACAGAACGGCATATCATCAGAATTAACCTATACAAATTCGTTTCACAAGGGAAAATAAAGGCATTTTTGTGCCAAATAAAAGATAAGTATATTAATAAAACAAAATCCTTTGTCTCATTTATAAAAAAAATATTTCAAGAAATCAAAAAAACTTGTTTTTATTTTAAAACAACCATCTTCGATATATTTTAGTTATGAATGAGAATCACAAATAGGAACAATTCTCTCATTAAATTGTGAGGCCGTGTCCACGTACGTGTGTGTAACAGTGTTCAAAATATGTTTCTTATTAAATTACAGTTACAGATCTTCAATATTGCATTATCTTAATAAAAAATATAAGAATATCACAAAAAAGAATATTAAAAAAAAATGAATTTTATTATTTTTTATTTTTTTTAGATTCACTGCCTACCCTGTTATGTGTAGCATTCTGTACATAGCAGGGTAGGCAGAGTAAACCAGAGAACCTAAGACACTCCGGTCTCTTAAGATTTCCGTTTCATTGCGTAATGAATGGTGGAACTCAACGCTGCGCTTTATCTTGTTACCAGAGCAAGAAAATGAAAATACTAAATTTCTCTAATGTATTCCCTGGAGAGGGAATCGAACCTGTCGCGTTTACAGCCTCTGCGCCACAACTGACCTCTTTCATTTTTTTAATTAAAAAAATATTAGATATTGAATTTAATTTTTAAAAAATATTTGTACTCACAAAGACGTCACAGTGTCGCGGCGTCACGTCGCCTGTCAAAGTGAGATGTTATCTGGACACGCGGCCGCGGCGTGACAGATCGCGATACAAAGGACCGTCTTTTACTGATGGTGACTTTTTTAATATTAATTTTGTTTATCATTTTTTTCATGGTTTAACTCTTTTTCTTGTATGTTATGATTTATATAAAAAAACTGATATATTTAGTATGAAGGTGTATATTATAATATAAGGTAATATTTAAAAAAGAATTATCATAGTGTACTTAATTGTATGTAGCTTGAGGTTTTTTCCCAAATGCCAGCAAAGTGCACTCCATTCTCTACTTTCTGCTTAAGACATTGCGTGTTGAGTATTAATACTTAATAATACATTTTGTCTTCCTAATAAGAATATGACCGATTTTTTCATTCTCTTTCCCGAGCAAAGTAGAAAGAGAAAATATTGTGACAACTCTATATTTTCCTTATTTACTAATTTTGTTTCTTCGATAACTATACACAAAAGGTTTCTTCTAGCAATTCTAGAGCTTCTGATATATTTATAAGTATCTATTCTATATAATCATTACGTAAAATCATTTGAACTCCGTCCATTTTCTAATTCACACACACTGAGCTCTTAATCAATGCCTCACAAAACAAAATTGCTAATAAATTCCGAGAAACTCCAAAATAAAAGCCTTTTAACAAATTACCCAAGCATTCCCAACGCGCAACGCTGTTTGCCTGACAAATATTCGCCCAGGGTTTTCACTTGTCATATTACACGCATTCAAATGCTAAACAGCGAGACAGCCGACGCGCACAAGTTACGTTTTTGACAAGTGCTCACTCTATGGTACAGTACTCTGTCATTTTTTGTCCACCAATGAAAGTGATCGACAAGCGAAAATCCCTTTATACGGGGATATGAATATCCTTTGTCGTTTCAAGTTTTATTTGGGAATTTATATACTGGAGTGAAATGTGTTTATGGTTTTTCGTTTGAACCACTTGTATTTAATGAAGTATGTAATTTAAGTTGTTAAAAGCGAAACTAAATGTGAAACGAAAATAAGTTTCTCTATGTTATAAATTTACATAGATACATAGCTTCATACTGTATCCCGCATATAGCAGGGTAGACAAAGGGAACCTAGTGTTAAGACACTCCGTTCCCCACTTTTCACCGAATTGAGCCATTGACTCAAACCCGCGAATCCTCTTGGAAACCGTCCAAGCGCTCTGGCTCCAAGAGGCGCGGGTTCGAGTCCCGCTGCGTTCAAAATTTTTATACGTCTTCTAAATATGTTTTTCGTTTCCTAAGTGTGGGATTAACACTTCAAAACTTCAAAAAAAGAAGATAAATATCTAGTATATTATAAATATCAATATTCAAGTGGAATTTGAAGCCTCAACCATCGAATTTAGTTAAAAATATTTCATCTACTCCACTTAGCGTCAATAACTAATTAATGTCTCACTTACTCCAACCAACAAAAATTATTTTAAATACCAACCCGTATCTATATCGTAACAATCTCCCATGAAAACAATGAAAATATTTAAAAAGTACTTATCATATCCCATAGTAATAACCATAAAAAGCATAAAACAAATCATCACCACACATTACTAGCAGGGGTTTCACCCTTGCCATACCATGGTTTTATGGGTATCTGAATTTTATTGGCGACATTTGCCTCCGGAATATCACTTTAAGTGATCATAAAAAAATGTGTTGGGAATAAGTAACTAGATGCCGTTGGGATATGCATGACTGGTTTCGATGGTTTTAAGTAATTTTTTTTAGCTTCACGCTGTATCCCGCACATAGCAGGGTAGGCAGAGGGAATCAGAGAACCTAGCGTTAGGACACTCCGTTCTCTTTTAACATTTCCCACTTTACGCCGAAATTGAGGCATTGCGTGATGAGTGGCGGAACTCAACGCCGCGCTTTGCCTTGTTACCAGAGCGAGGAAATGAAAATACTAAATATTATTTTAATATTTTCATTTCCTGGAGTGGGATTTGAATCCACAACCTATCACGCTTACAGTCGCACGCTTGTAAATCTACGTCAAGACAGTCCTCAAGGTTATAAATTCTAGTTTGAATTATATCAAAAGGACGTTTTTTTTTAAAAAAAAGTAGCGTCACTCTTTATCATATATAGCAGGGAGCAAGTGAGAAACTAGTGTCAAACACTCCGTTCGCCGTTTTCTTCCTGTATTCGAGACACCGAAGAAATGATAATAATTTTAATACAGTAATTTCCCGAGAGGAAATCGAACTCACAATCACATTTACTATCAGTCGTTGTTCCACTGCGCCACAATGAATGGTTTTTTAGAACTATGATATGTTTCCTCAGCATAGTTACACGAAACACAGTACTTCATAAACAGGTAATGACTTCTGTATTCACTACGGGGAAGATACGCCAGGTGTAAAAAATCGACTTATTACATAGAAATATTGTTAACCATAAAAACTACTGTATATTTTAAACTTATATCTATTCATATTAAAATATGTTATTTTTCCTTAATCTCGGAAATCTCAAACATTATTGATAATAAAGAAATATTTAGATAGGTACTTATAAATTTCCAGAGCTTAAACGCGTCAAATTCTAACTAACAAAGGAAAATACGCGTAAGCCCCTGACGTAAAAACCATGACGCCAAAGCTTGACGTCGCGATTGTCTTTGATCACAACATGTGAATTATTCAGGACTCCTCACCCCACGCGTCGGAGATCTCACTACTATTTGCATGATAAGAGACAGGATAGAAAGCTTAAATGATATGGAATACCTTCAAAAATTTACTATTTGGAAGCTATTTTTATTTAAAAAATATATTTTTTTAAACTCCATGTTTGGTTGAGTTGAGACAATGCAATTTTTTTGAGTTTTGAACTGATAGGTATATAAGTTTTAATAATTTGGTTACTGAGTCAATAGGTAGTAGGTTCAACATACATATTTTTTTTTTTTTTTTTTTTTTATGGATACCGGATGGCAAACGAGCAGAAGGACCGCCTGATGGTAAGTGGTTACCTTCGCCCATGAACATCTACAACACAAGAGATGTACTAGATGCGTTGCCAACCTAGAGGGTACAGATGGAAAGGGAGGATAATGTAGTAGTCCGCTATCGGAACCACCACATTTTGGGGAAAGGATGGGTGGGAAAGGGGAAAACCTGGTTTACATGCCATCGAACCGGAACACATCATAAGATATTTGGCGGTTCGTCTTTGACATGATAGTGGTCGCGAGCCAGACGGAGGACGAACCTCCTACCACCAAACGAACATATGTAGATTAACTACAGGAACTAAAACTGTAAGAGCGCTGGTACCCATAACACAAGTTAAATCTTATAATGGGTACCAAAGTTTATGAATACCAATTTCAAAGCAATTAATATAAGGAGATCATATTATGTATCTCGTTACCGTATTGCATTTCTTTTGGTCCAATAAACATATTATTATTTTTTTTTTTTTAACTTCACGCTGTATCCCGCATATAACAGGGTAGGCAGAGGGAACCTTGAGAACCTAGCGTTAAGACACTCCGTTCTCTTTCAACTAATCCGTTCCCCACTTTTCGCCAGATTGAGGCATTGCGTGTTAAGTGGCGGAACTCAACACCGCGCTTTGCCTTTTTACCAAACCCATAAAATAAAAAATACTAAACTTTTACATTCCTTGGAGTAGGTATCGAACCCACAACCTGTTGCATTTACAATCGCACGCTTGTGCCTCTGCTCACGACAAGCGTTAATCTACATATTTATATATAAAATTATTTATATTATACTTATCAAATATTAAATCGAATAACTAAAAGGTTATTAATAACGGAGACCCTGTGTGAATTGTTAAAAGGTATAACGCATTTAGTTGAGATAGTCTGGACTCAGTTGCCACTACGAGCACTTAGAGTTTCGTCACTGCTTACGTCATTAAGTGATGCAGATGTATTTCGTTGAGTAGTTTAGTTTAGTATTGACGTGGTACAATGTTAGTCCAGTCTTTTTTAGATTTCCATCTGTGTAAATGTTTCTAGTGGACTGGATTTCTTTATGCATAGGAATTATGCAAAAGTATATCAAATTTTGACACAGTAAAGTTGGCTAGAAGGTTATTAAAGGTAGAAAATTTCGAAAATCTGATCTTTTGTAATTTCGTACCTTAGAAATAATTCAAGGTAATTATATCATCCGATAGTATATCGTCCGATTACGTTTAAAAATGCACGTTTTTTAATTAATTATAAGACAAAAAACGTCGAACCTGAGAGCCTAGTGTTAAGACACTCCATTCCCCACTATTCACCGAATTAAGGCATTGCGTGCTGAGTGGCGAAACTCAACGCCGCGCTTTACCTTGTTACCAAACCCAGAAAATGTAAATACTTCATTTCCTGGCGTGGGAATCGAACCCACAACCTAGTACATACAACTTAAATTAAAACAGAGCTAAATTGAGACAGACTTATGGCAAAGTTTACAAAGTTAACAAGAAAATTACAATATTTAAACACGAAATGACTTGGAAAAAACGTAACGCGCCCACGGCGCTTATAATTTCGCTTTACCAATCGTTTGAACTCCTTTGAGCATTTTTAAACAGATTAAAAGAATCATTAGCTATTCCCGCTAAGGAATTACATTAAAATAACCCTGCAAATGGTATCAAGAGGTCTATGCAATAGAATATATGAGTATATGTTAGAAATAAAAAAAAAAAAAATTTTTTTAAGTTTTTTTAAAAATAACCAAATTAATTCTATTTAACATTTATTTCAATAAAAATATTATATAATATAGTTATATTATTATCATACTACCCCGCTAGGGATAAAACGTGAAGTTAGGTAGGGTTTTTTTAACTTCACGCTGTAACCCGCATATAGCAAGGTAGTCAGAGGGAACCTGAGAACCTAGTGTTAAGACACTCCCTTCTCTTACAACAATTCCGTTCCCCACTTTCCGCCAAATTGGGGCATTGCATGCTGAGTGACGAACTCAACGCCGCGCTTTGCCTTGTAACCAAACGCAGAAAATGAAACTACTTACATTTCCTGGAGTGGGAATCGAACCCACAACCTGTCGCGTTTACAGTCAAACGCTTGTGCCCCTGCGCCACGACAGGCGTTGTTAGGTAGGTATTATTATAATGTAAGTCCAATAAGTAATATTCGACAAAAAACAATATTTGTTGTTCAAGAATTTATAAGCAACACGCGGCGTTAAGTTCCGTCACTCAACAAGCAATGCCTTGACATTGGGTGGAAAGTGAAGAACGGAGTATATTGACACTAGGTTCTTTGTGACTTCCGTACTATGCGAGATGAAACTAAAGAATAAGAAAATATATATAAAAGGTGTTGAAATAGTTTCTTTTGATCTTTAATAGAACAAATACTCGTAATATATAGATTAGAACGCCTGTCGTGGCGCAGAGGCAGAAGCGTGCGACTGTAAACGCGACAGGTTGTGGGTTCGATTCCCACTCCAGGAAATGTAAAATTTAGTATTTTCATTTCTTGGGTTTGGTAACAAGGCAAAGCGCGGCGTTTAGTTCCGCCACTCGACACGCAATGCCTCAGTTCGGCGGTATGTGGGGAACGGAATTGTTGAAAGAGAATGGAGTGCCTTAGCACTAGATTCTCTGCTTTCCTCTGCCTACCCTGCTACATGCGGGATACAGCGTGAATTTAAAAAAATATATATATAGATTAGAGAGAGTTTTAAGTAATTCCATGGATGTATAAGTATATAAACAGTATGATTTAGCTCCTTTATCACCAACCCACGCGTATGCCACTTCTAACGAGTACCAAGATTCGTTTACACAAGTTTGTAAGAGACAGGGGATTAAAGTAGACCCCGAGGCCCGTGTTGACTCGAAGAAACCCGCTTCCTTAAGATTTTCTTATATTAATTATGTATGTGTTGCTCATTTTGATGATGTCGAGGTAATTAAATCTGCTATTTTGTGTGCTTGGGGAAGACATGAAAGTGCATGGCTTTACAATATAAATGTACACGAAAATTATAGAATTATTTAATTTTTGCGCAAAATGCGGGGTAGGCAGAAAATACGTGATGATTAATCACTCCGTACTCTTCTTTCTGTCCGAATTTGACACATTGAGTGTTGAGTGGTGAAACTCATCGCCGCGCTTCGTCTGACCAGAGCTGAGGAAATAAATATTACTCAAATATTCTAACTATATATAAATATTACAACTCCAATTCTCGCAAGTGGGAATCGAATCCATGACTTGCGTTCTCAGACGTGTCCTACTGCATAACGATGGCCTCAACTTATAGTCAAATATTTTATTGAGCTTTATCTGCTTACCTAAAGACTAGACATTTGAAGATAAAGAACATCGATAAGTTACTAATATTTAATATCGATAGCGTAAATTCCCATTCCCAGTAATTAATAGAAAACGAATACAATTCTCATTAAAAATCGATGTTTAAATTTAAAAGTACCAAAATACACATAACACTTTGCGCCCATCCGTAAAACCACAACACTAAAATTATCTGTGACTCATTGAAATTTAAAGAGAAAACTACAGGTAGAAAAATACTCGTAAATGATCCTTAAATCAAAGACTTATTTCTGCTGTGTATAAAGCTTGGTTCCTTAATCTCTTATCCTCTAATTAATAGTCGAGTTTCAATTATCTATATTACGTATCACTAACTTGTTATAGCTATAAGACATCACCTTAACAATTAGAATCTTCCAATCTCATATAACTTCTCCTTCTCCTTCACCAGGTGTGAATAAGTTAAGGAATCACAAATTAATATATTTCAAATTTAATTTAGTTTTATCATAACTTCTACCGGCTTTACTCTTTATCTCGCATAGCAAGATAGTCAGAGAGAGCCTAGTGTCAAGACACTCCGATCGCCGCTTCTTGCCCCAATTCTAGACATTGCGTTTTAAGTGCGCGATTGATTATTCCCCTAAGTGGGAATAGTTTCCACATGCCATAGCATTTGCGGTTCCACTGCGCCACCATAACCTCTTCTTCGATGATTTCTATTTTATATTTGTTACCCAGGAAAATGTATGTGACAGTAACAATAAATATAATTTTATATTCTTATATTTAAGAAACGTAACGTAAACTTGTATGTACACCGGGCTTTTATTTTATTTTATTTCATTTTAAATATTGTCTCCGCACAAATATAACTACTTTGTAAAACTATCATTATTACTGTTGTGTATTAGATACTTAACCATGTTATCGCATAAGTGACAATTATCTTAGCCGATAATAAAGTTCTATAAACCTAACCATTGTTTTTACCTTTTTGTGAAGTCTGAATAATGAATAAAGCAATCATAATGGCTATTAATATTGAAAAAAATGTATATGAAAGTCGATATATCAACCTATTCACGCCTGGTAGTGATATTATAACATATGTATGTATTTCAAAGTAAACAAAAGAATCTTACTTCCAAACGGTCCTCCATACTCCATTTTTAGACAAAACATTTGAGTTCGATTTAGAAAATCATTTATGAAAATTTTAAAGTATTTAGAATGATTTTACAGTATTTAGTATTAACGAAAACCTTTTTTAGGAATACACAGGCAAACCTAAAAAAAATATACATAATATATGCGGCATATCATTCGGTTAAAATAATTTCATTTTAGAATAATCTCGCTAAGATAATCAAGTCCTTACGCCATGACAAATATGCCAATTGACATAAATAAAGTATTCAACCAATTAAATACCATATTTCTGATATTGATAATTTAATAACAAAATTGTTATGATACAATTAAGTATTGTAAAGCTCCATCTAAATATTATGGTGCCCCTAAGTTATATCTCATGCCGCCCGCGGCAACCACCGCCTTTGTACATTTTGTCAAGTTAATTAACAACAGTTTCAAGTAAGCTTCATTGTTAGCAATTATGAAATTTAGCTAATGCCTCAATTTGGCGGAAAGTGGGTAACGAAATGTTGAAAGAGAACGGAATGTCTTAACACTAGGTTCTCTGGTTCTCTCTGCCTACCTCGCTATATGCGGGATACAGTGTGAAGTTAAAAAAAAAAGTTAATGTCTCTGTATACTTACAGCAATATAGTAGCTTCACGCTTTGTATCGCACAGTGTAGTGAATAAGAATTTAGTGTTAAAACACTCCGTTTTCTGCCACCCATTTTCAAAATATTGTGTGTTACGTGGCAGGACTCAACACCGCCCTTTATCTTCCTAAATATCTTATAGTAGGAGTAGTCTAGTCAAATTTTGTCAAATTAATATAGTAATGCTAATTAGTTAGATTTTGGTTTCTTGAGAGTTCAAACTTCACTCAAACGAATGTTTGTCGTTATGGTACGACAGATGCTGATATCCGACGATTATCCATAATTTCTATAAAAGAAAAAAAAAAAAAAAAACAAACAATTTTTCTGAGATAAGTAATTTAATAAAATTTTATTAAAACGTCATCAAAATACATACATACAAAGCTTCACGTTGTATCCCGCATATAGCAAGGTAGGCAGAGGGAACCTAGTGTTAACATACTACGCCTTTCCGCCGAATTGAGGCATTGTGTGCTGAGTGGCGGAACTCCTCGCTTTGCCTTTTTACCAAACCCAGGAAATGAAAAATCCCATTTCCTGGAGTGGGAATCGAACACACAACCTATTGCGTTTACAGTCGCACGCTTGAGCCTCTGCGCCACGATAGGCGTTAAATATAATAAATAAAATAATTCTTAACAATAATACATCAAATACAATTTTATAGACCAGCATCAACTACGAATACCTAGCGCCATCTAGTGGCACAAATACTAGAGCTGCTTTACTTATAATGCGAATATTATTTCAACTTTACCAATCTCTTGCTGGGCAAGCAGAGAGAACCTAGTGTTAAGATTCTCCGTTTACCAGATTTCGCCTAATTTCAAGACATTACGTGTTAAATGACGGAAACTAGCGCCGCGCTTAAGTTTTTCATACTGAGGTATAAGAGAATAATAAAAATATCATAATTTCTCACAGTGGACATTAAAACCACAACAACTGTGTTCAATTTTAGACAATATACGAATATGTTAATAAAGCGTCATTGATAATTAAATATAATTTCAAATAGTTTCGTTTTTCCGCTCTGGAAAGACAAAGCGCGGCGTTGAGTTGCGCCACTTAAGGCAAATGTCTCAAGTTGGAGTTGAGAACGGTGAACAGTGTATCTTAACATTAGGTTCTCTCTGACTACCCTACTATGTGGAATAAAGCGTGAAGTTATTTTCTTTAGCTTCATGCTGTATCCTGCATATAGCATGGTAGGCAGAGAGAATCTAAGAACCTAGTGTTAAGACACTCTCCCCCCCCAGTTTCCGCCAAATTGAGGCATTGCGTGTAGAGTGGCGGAACTCAACCCAGGAAATGAAAATACTAAACTTTTACATTTCCTGCAGTGGGAATCGAACCCATAACCTGTCGCGTTTACAGTCACACGCTTGTGCCTCGGCGCTAAGACATGTGATCAGTTCAGTTATTTTTTTAAAACTTCAAATATTTGTCGATTCATTTTTTTATATTTATCTTAAAATCGAATCATCAAATCAAAACCGTATCAAATAACTGAATCAAACAGTAAACAAGGGATGAAAGGGATTTACCGCATAGTTTGTCAACCCTTAATTAATAAAGCCCGAATTAAACGCCCCGAGCGATATCTGTCTAGAAGCGATGCAATCGCTACTTCCGTTACATTTCGTTATAGTTTATGTTTCTATAACTAGGTTAGAATAGGCGAGGGTATTTATATTAACTATTTCGATTTATAATATATTCATATATTGACTAAAGATATGTATATATAAAGCGTTCGCAATTCTGCGAAATTTTTATAAATCTTGAAATACAAATTTGTTGAGAAATATTTTCATACATATTTTTTAAAACAAAGAAAAATTTTTTTACAAAAAAAATAATTGTGGTAAGTTGTTTAATACCCACAATAGGTTCCATTCATCGAAATTTCGAGACATATCACCTTCATCTATAGATTTGTTCTATACTGTGAGCTAGATAGAGATCATACACCACTATTTTCTTCACTTTCGGCTCATTTAAAAACATTGCGTGTTGGGTGAAGGAAATCCACGCCACGCTTTATCTAAACTTACCGGTGAAATGGTAATATATTTTAAAAAATAATAGCTTCCTTTCAGCTCGCTTTCAGCCAGTGCCACTTCGCAACTATGCATAGGTGACGCTAACAGATATAAGAATAATATTTGTATAATTAATATAAAATAAGCAATAATACTGAAGCCATCGTAACGCAGTGGCGTCTATCTGTAAACGCGATTGGTTGTTTTCATTTCTTCTCTATGGCAAGACAAAGAGCGGCGTTGAGTCCCGCCACGCAAAACGCTATGTCTCCATTTCGGGCAGAAAGCGGCGAACAAATTGTCATGGCACTAGGTTGCTGCGGTATAAACGTAAAGCTACCATCCATTTATTTTAATTCAATTTATGTTAAATAAAAAAAAAACCTAAAATTCACACATTATAGTACTCTAATTCTGTGATTTAAAGTTTCATTTCTTAAATATTTACTTGAAATGGTATCTTAATATATGAATAAGTCAAAACTAGAAATTGGATATATTGTTTTTTTTTTTTCTTTTTTTATACCACGACGGTGGCAACAAGGCACACGGCCCACCTGATGGTAAGTGGTTACCGTGGCCTATGGACGCTTGCAACACCAGGGGCATCACTTACGCGTTGCCGACCCTTCAAAAACCTATTTATTCCCTATTTATTGTTTCAATACCTTACCGATTTTCATCATTGAATTATTAGTAATATGTAAATTGAATTTACTTGAAGATATGAGAATGTATTTATAAGATTTTGACTAGACATACAGAAAATACCTATACATTATAACGAATGTACATATGAATGTGTAGATATATAGATAATACTTTTAGACATACAAAAAATAAATGTATATTTATATTAATAAATAATTATTAAACTGACTCTATTTTCATTTAATCATTTCATTCATTTATTTTTTCATTTAAATTTATTAAATCAAAAAATAATCTTCAATGGCTCCAATATTGATAGCTATGGAGATTTATATGAAAACTTGAAGAGATTTAAAGTTGTTTTTTAATATATTTACTAGGTAGCCTTTAACATATAAAAATTATGATATTTGTTCCAATCAAAATGTTGTTATCAGTGTTTATTATTATGTAGTACATAATGACCTACACATCAACACAGTGTAACCGCAAGGTTATAAGCAAATGTTATTTACAAGACAAAAACAAAAGTAACCATTAGCCAACTATTTAAATCCTTCAAAACGTTTTGTCAATCTCACAACGTGTTATTAAAAATGGCCAAACATTAAACCTTGAAAAAGTAATGGGCGTTAGAGATCCTGTAGATATGACAGAAACACTTCGTCAAAAAATATTTTTTTGGCTTCTTCCCTCAGAATAGTAGTCAGAAGAAGAGAACGTAGTGTTATAACACTCCGTTCAGTACTTTCTAACCGATCGAGACATTAATTAAGTGACGTAACTTAATGTCTGCTTTTGTATTACTAGAACGGAAAAAATTAAATAATTTAAAAATCATTTAAAATATATAATAATAATTTATGTAAAAGTTTAGTATTTTCATTTCCTGGTAACAAGGCAAAGCGCGGCGTTGAGTTCCGTCACTCAGCACGCAATGCCTCGATTCTACGGAAAGTGGGGAACAGAATGTCTTAACACTAGGTTCTCAGGTTCCCTATGCCTACCCTGCTATATGCGGGATTAGAGCGTGTAGCTAAAAAAATCTTTTCGCCAAGTGGGAATCGAATTCATAACCAATCGCGTTTATCATGAGACGCTTTCTTTCTGTTTTTAAAAAAAAAACAAAATTATTTATTTTAATAATGAGCTAAAGCTCTAAAACAGCTTTGTGAGTTTATTAGCTATAGCATTTTTTATGTAATTTGAAATTTATCAGAGATTTAATAAATAATACCATTCTGAACTTTTAAAAAAAATGTATTTATGTTTTCGACAATAAATATGAAATATTATATGTTATTTAAAAAAATTAAAAGGAATTAAGAGAGGCAGTCAAGAGAGCAAAGAAAGAATAGTTATTACCTTAAATATTATTATGTATCGATTTTTCTATTTAACTGATAATTCAATAAATGCATAAAAATCATTTTAAAAGAACATAACCTATTATTAAATTACATATATACATAGCCTCACGCTGTATCCCACATTTAACAGGGTAGGCAGAGGAAACCTAGTATTAAGACACTCCGTTCCACACTTTTCACCGAGTTAAGGCATTGCGTGCTGAGTGGCGGAACTCAACGCCGCGTTTTGCCTTGTTACCAAACCCAGCAAAAGAAAAATTCCTTTTCCTGGAGTTGGAATCGAACCCACAACCTGTTGCGTTTACAGTCGCACACTTGTACCTCTGCGCCACGACAGGCTCTTTTATTAAATTATTATTAAAAATAGAATACGGATCCAACGCTAATATAATAGTCATTCTTTTTTTACTATGATTTGACCTTAGATTACGAATAAGCTTTTCGCGCCACCCTATAATCAAATTAAATTCCCACGGTAATGAATAAACCACGATTGTTGTTATTAAATTTAATATGTCTATGACTTTTGCTTGTCAATTTGTAAAAGGGAATTTTTATATTTTTTTAAGTTTAAAAGTCGAAATCCTACTAATATTATAAACGCCTGTCGTGGTGCAGAGGCACAAGCGTGCGACAGATTGTGGGTTCGATTTCCACTCCAGGAAATGGATTTTTAATTTCCTGGGTCTGGTAACAAGACAAAGCGCGGCGTTGAGTTCCGCCACTCAGCACGCAATGCCTCAATTCGGTGGAAAGTGGGGAACGGAGTGTCTTAACACTAGGTTCCCTCTGCCTACCCTACTATATGCGGGATACAGCGTGAACCTAAGCGTCTATGTTTATCCATATGTTTCTTACTTTATTACGCATAACTACTGAACTGATTTATATGAAAATTTGCAGTAATATGACTTATACATCAAAATAAGATATAGGCTATTTACAAAGAATCTGAATTATTTAGTCATAATATTAAGATGAATATTCGTTATAATAATTTGAAATGAAAGTTTTATTGTGATTAAAATATTCGATAGTAGGTATACTGTACGAAAGACGTTTAATATAAAAGCAATAACTAATATGTATTTTTAATTTTAAAGTGAAGAACTAATATTATAAACGATGTTTGTTAATTTGTCACGCAAAACTTACTGAACAGATCTAGAAAGAATTTATGCAGTATTTTTTTTAACTTCACGCTGTATCCCACACATAGCAGGGTAGGCAGAGGGAACCAGAGGACCTAGAATTAACACACTCAGTTCTCTTTTAACATTTCCGTTCCCCACTTTGCAGTTATATGACTTAAATATCAAAATAACAGTAGAGAACGGAAATCTTAAGGGAACGGAGTATCTTAACACTTTTTTCGGTTTCCCTCTGCCTACCATGTTTTTTGCGGGATACAGTATGAAGCTAAAAAAATCAAAATAACACATAGGCTAACAATTTGCACGGACTTCGTAAAATTTATAGTAAAATTTCTAGCAAAAAGAAAATTTTATTGTATTTAAAATATTCAATACTAAACTGAATTATGTTTTTTGAGTAAATAAAATGTTAAAAAATTGAAGCTTACAATTTAAGAACATAGAGTTCGTTTCTTATGTATTTGACTACAAAAAGTTTGACGTCAGATACTAAATCCTCATGTAATAAATTAATAATTATAAGCTGTAATTTGGAAAAGCAATATAGTGTCTTGTTTTGCGAATTTGACTTCATATTTACATACTCGTGTATAATTATTAATGATAATTATTAATTGTTGGATTTTTGAATAATATTGTTTTCTGTAAACTTATGAAGGTACTGACTGTTAGGTTTGTCCAATGTTATATTTAGGTTATGTGACTATAGGATGACTATTTTTAATTTTAATTTAGTTTATATCTTATATATTTCTTTATTTACTATTAAAAATGTTAACTGCTTGTTTCTATAAACATACCCCCACAACAACCAAGCCAATACCAATCAACATGGTCCCTTTAGGCATACTCACCGTCGTAGTAGAAATAAAAACAAGTGTACTTTTTCCTCAATGAGTTTATTGCGCGAGAACAATAAATGAAGCTGATCATTATAACGTTTACTTTCAACATCGATTACGAATACTCTACACGATACCATATCGTACTCCGCCGAGTCGATTAATATTTATAATATTGGAGTCTATTGCACTTCGCTTCACAAACGCCAACATAATAACCAAGCGGTAATATCCCTATTAACTTACAGTTCGTGGGATCGATTATTACGATATATTTGTCTAAATATCACAAGAAAATACAAAACGAAATATGATAGAATTAACACAATTAAAATTATTAACAATTAAATATACAGAGTCTGGGCGCCGCGGCCTCTAGGACGTGAGGTATCACCAGGACGCGCGAGGGTTGTACGGGGTGCGTCATGACACCGGCACGTGGTGCTGGTACAGCTGCTCCTGTCGCTCACACAGTGAGGTCATTTTCTTGTAGGATTCGGAGGTCTCACGAAAAAGCAGTTTAGCGTCGTCTCGGGGACGCGCGTGCGCTGCGTCCAGCCTACCGGGCGATATCACAGGGGGAGATGACGCCGACAATGGAGACAGCGACTCACGGATAGGTTGAGCGCCAGTCGGTGCGTACAAACCACCTGGCTGTGGCGTCCCATTGCCCATTAGGAACGGGCTAGGAAAGAAGCCTCTATCCCCGAGCTGTGGAAACATGCCAGCTTGTAAGGCGGTCAAATTTCTACTATAAAACTTCATTGTTTCAGTCACGTAAGTAGGAATCTGGGAAGCCTCGTCACCTCCATATCTCAGGCTTTCAAGTGTCGATGCGAGTCCTTTAATATCAGCGTATAATTTGTTAAGTAATTCTGCATTAACTTCAAATGACGGCCTTTGTTCTTGATTTTCCGGTGACCCCGTCGACAGTAGGCGTCGATGAAGATCTACATTTGAGCTGTGCCTGTCTCGACTTCTTCGCGAGGGAAACGCCGCATCGCAGCCATTCACGTCACAGGGATGAAGCAATTTCAAATGATCATTTCTGTAATGCATTCGCAGAGTGAAGTGGTTCTGAAATATTTTTCCACACGCTGTACATCGATCTGGATTTTCATCGTCTATAGGAATTTCGATATCATTAATGTCAGGTCGTTCGTCTGTTCTGTCACTGCTAGCTGAAGGAGACCTAACTCGAGCCAGTCGCTCTTCTAGGGTGTGTAAATCACTTCCACTGTCACTAGGTGTATATAGATCTGATCGTAATCTCAATCCTTCTCGGACAACGCTAGGTGCACTAGATTCATCGTCGGACTCACTCTCTGCCTTCATTCTCGTGGTTGATTCCGAGTCCACAGTCGCTTCCTCGTTGGACTGAAATGGCTCCCATTTTTCTGGCTTTTGTTTTTTCAGAGATAAAGGTTCTTCATCTGTTCGACTAGAACTGGGTGTGGACATATTTCTAAATAAATCACTATTATACTCTTCATCAGAAACACTATATTCATTAGTTTGTGAGCAACGTGTAGGATTTCCACTCTTTCTTTTACGTTTGTTTGGAATTTGAGGAGATTTATCATCTGTGGTGGTCAAATCAGTACTTGCACAAGAATTAGATTGCTTAGGCTTAATATTATCGTCCTTCTTTTTATTTACACTTAAATCTTCGGGTTCATCAGCGTAATTCAATCTTTCATGATCTTCGAGTTCTATTTGTGATTTAATTTCGTCTTTGTTTTCGTTATCAGAACCATCTTCATTAATTTCACTGTAGTTAATTGATTCCTCTTCATGTATCACAGGTTTAACAAGATCTATTGCATGACGAGATTGAGTTTCCGGTGAAGGTATTTTTCTATACATTTTTTCAATTTCACTGAAGTTACGGAGATCATCGAGAGGTACACGTGGAGGTAGATGGTTAGGAGGTGGTGCACTTAAAGGTGGAGGAAGACGAGCTGCTAGTTCAGGCGGAAGAAGCGCAGGCGGCGGCAACGGCAATCGAGTCAACGCTGGCAGCAGCGGGAACGGTTGCGCAGACCGACCGTCGTGAGCAGAAATCTTGCGTCTCACGTGCGGAGAATGCAGCTTAGGATTCGGATTAGCGCTGTGCCGGTTCCGAGAACGCCGCGAACTAAACATCATAGTACACCCCTCCACTGTACACTTGTGCATCTCTCTTAAGTGCACCGCGGAAAAATGTATTTTTAATGCGCCTTTATCGCAAAAAGTTTTAAGGCAAACATTGCACTGCACTCTTTTTTTTCCCGTAGCGGGGTTTACGAATTGAACCCCTAACCCGAGAGGCCACGGAACGGGCGGCGGGTCGCGACGCTCCGGAACGTACTCGGGGGTTCGTCGCTCTTCGCATTTTTCTTCATCTCGACCGCTAAAACTGGCGCCTAATTTTCTGAAGTCAAATTGCGGCGCGGGCTGGCTCACGCGAGGCATCATAAAATAGTCCAAGCCGGTGGGTAAGCCGGGAACCGCACCGAATTCTTTGCCCTCCATCACGTTACTGTCATAATATAGCGCGTAATACGAAGCGGGTGGCGCGCGACGCGGCCGCTTTGCGACTGAGGACGTGCGACACAGGTGACCGCGCGGGCGGCGTGCGACAAAGGCCGGCGCCCGGCGGGGGGTCGGCCCGGCGGGGGGTACGCCGGCGGAGGGCGCAGGGGATGTCGGGGGGGACAGGTGGGAGGAGCGAGCGCTGGGCGGAGCAGATCGATGCACGGAGGGGACAAGCGACACTCGCTCTCGACGTGAACACTGTAAACACGACAAGCAAAGCATCATATGTCGTTACGTAACCGTACCGCGCACGGTGCACGATGAGTGCACAGTGCACACGCTGCGTATCTCGCGTGCATCGCACGAAACACCTCGTTACATGCGGATACGCTTTAAATAAAATGAGCCAATCTATGAAATTAAGTGGTTAAATCTTAGCCGCAATATCCACATTTATAAATAACTGTTTCAATGAATTCTATGTTTTGGATACGATTGAGGCCATTTATAGAATGTTTTATGAACATGAGCGTAAATTTTGCGATATTCAATAACTTAGTATTTAAAAATTGTACTCGAATTATAAGTATCGGTATTTAAAATAGACATCTCTTTTCTGTGATATTATTTCTTAATACTAATCAAAACGCAAATATAATATATTCGATTAAATAAATAAATAAATAAATAAAATTTTTATTGACCATAATAAATATGACATTTAAGGGCTTATTAACTCCTAAAATAAGTATACACTGCGTTATAGGAGCTAGTGACTTGCCTGATTAGCATACAAGAATAAATTAACAAAAAAAAGTCAATAGAAATATATAATTTAATATTAACTTAATATATTTATATATTATAACCAGACAATAAAAAAATTGCCTCCTAAAAGGATGTAAGTATGAATGAGTTACAAAAATAACAATTATTATTAGTCAGCTAACCACAAATTAAACTTTTCGTCAAATTTGTAGAGACTTTTGTTTGGTGGTAGGAGGTTCGTCCTCCGTCTGGCTCGCGACCACTATCATGTCAAAGACGAACCGCCAAATATCTTATGATGTGTTCCGGTTCGATGGCATGTAAGCCAGGTTTTCCCCTCTCCCACCTATCCTTTCCCCAAAATGTGGTGGTTCCGATAGCGGACTACTACATTGTCCTCCCCTTCC
>JAKGSA010000459.1:222127-238843 GCA_033558755.1 Philaethria dido
GTTGAATACCTAGACGATACAGATGGAAGGGGAGGATAATGCAGTCAGTAGTTCGCTATCGGAACAACCACATTCTGGGGAAAGGATGGGGTGGGATAGGGGAAAACCTGGCTTACATGCCATCGAACCGGAACACATCATAAGATATTTTATAGCGGTTCGTCTTTGACATGATAGTGGTCGCGAGCCAGACGAAGGACGAACCTCCTACCACCAAACATCTTGTTAATAATATTTATGAAAAATATCTTTCATAATTAGATGGGTAAGAAAAACAAACAGAGGTGCAATATAAACTAATTTGGTACGTTTTTAAAATATAACGCGGTTTAAGAAAATTTTTAAATTATGCCGATGTTTTGATGTTACATTGAATGACTTTTCTCAAACCCAGTTTTAACTCTTTATACATATAAGTACATAAATTTTAAATAATTGATATATTTAAAATATCATCGTAGCCCAGTGGGACAGCCAATTGTAAACTTGGTTTGTTGTGAATTCGATCGCCGATTTTATTTTCGTTTCTTTTCTTGTGTAAGACAAAGCGCAGCGTTATGTTTCGGCAATTAACATGTAATGCCTCGATTTCAGGTGGAAAGTGGAAAACGAGGCCATCTTGATACTTATAGGTTCTCAGTGACAACTCTTCTATGAAAGAAAAGAAGAAGCTGCTAAAAAACAAGTTTTAGAATAACCACATAACGTAGTAACGTAAATTTAAATCACTTCAAACATACTTTACGACAGAATGCGAGCTTTTAAAATCCCATTAAAGCTAACCACTACAGACACACCGGCGGCGTAACTTCGATTATTTTCTTATGGTCAATCTCACTACTTACTTTAACATACGTTTATTAAATACAATTTACTTTGCGCTGGTTAACCGGATGTAGCTCTGTTTTTATAAATAACTTAAATATTGGTACGGAAGTGATACGTTGTTATTAAGCAATGTTAAGGAATTCTTTTATAATTATTACCTTATTTTTATATTTTTAACATGAAATATGAAAGGGAATTCATTTAGTAAAAATATAAAGTGGAAGTTTTCTCGTGGAATAGAATAAAAGGGAAGTGACACCTAATGTAAAGTTGCTACGTTCTCTAGTTTCCGGCCAAAATTGAGACAATTTATCTAGGACGAAGAAACGAAAATAACTTAAACATAATCATACTTTCATTAATATACATACATACATAGCTTCACGCTGTATCCCGCATAAAGCAGGGTTCCCCACTTTCCACCGAATTGAGGCATTGCGTGCTGAGTGGCGGAACTCAACACCACGCTTTGCCTTGTTACCAAACGCAATATTTTCGAAAGCTTGGCGACTCTATACCTAATACAGAGTAGACGTCAATAAAAGAAAAATAAAAATATTTAAACATGTTTAATGCCGTCATTATATCATTAAGACGTGTCTAAGTACACATGTAATGGTTGTAGTTTCAAATTTCACCGAATACGATATGAAATAAATATAAATGATTTCATTTCTTTCATGAGAATAGAATAGTTCAGCATGTCCCTTCACTAGTACTAGTGTAGAGCTAAGTATCTATATATTAATACGTGAAGTAAAACTTTGGACCCCTTTTTACAAAAATCACGCAGACGGAGGAGCATGAAACTTGGCACACTTATAGTTTATATAGCGAAGTAGTGCAGAATGACAGTATCTTTTTAAAAGAATACATAAAAAATATATTAAATTAATAAAAAAAATGTTACACATACTACCATGGCTTGATATCCATATTTATAGAAAGTGACATATATATACGTTTCTAGGACGCGTTATTAACACGTCAACGGGGATACTGGTAGAAATAAGCTGGCTAACTAGCTATTTTTTATTTTACACGCCGTTGTTATATATTATCCTTATTTGCCTATTGCCTATATTCTATGCTTTCAGATTGCCTGGAAATAATCGCTATTTTAACAAAAAGATCATCTTTCGTTCTGATCTTTAGTTTTTTTACTTCTTTTTATTTGGGTGTATAGTAATATGCTATTTATATATTTAAAAAAAATCAAAGAAATCTAACTAAATATATATAAAGTAGAAAAACCGATCAAACGCTATTTCCCTCCCAATAAACTAGTAGGCAGCGATACACTGTTTGATGTCGTATCGCACCTTATAAACGTTCTTGATTATTTTCGATCCCTGGAAACAGTTACAATTACTCGACTATCGTTGCCTCGCGCGGTATAAACATCTCGCTTTTATTGTACGGCGCAAAATAGAAACTTAAAGCGTTTTTGTGGTCTACATTAAAATATGACTTTAATTTCGTCTAAGTTCTTATGTATAACAATCGATTGTATTTTTTAGTTATCTCTATATAAATACGTGAAAGATTTTTTTTATTTAGGGTTTATAAGGAGAAATGCAGAATTGTGTAATACTTTTATCGTTTAATAAGAAATACGTTAAATTACAAAAAAAACATACATACAAAACCCTTTGATTTTAGATACATTTTTGTTGAAAGTGACATAAACGTTGCTAAGCCCTTCTCCTTGTTACTGAGCCCGTGTCGAGATTCGTATCAGAACATCTGGAACTTGATAATTATTGATTCAAACTCCATTACAGGAATAGCAATATTTAAATGTCCGAGAGTTGTATTGGGATCTGTTAGTGAGCTCGCAATAATACTAGGGTTTTATTTAGCATAAGTTAGCCGCAGGTACGATATTATTAATAAAGTACTTTGCTCTGGCTTATTTTAGACTTGACTTACAGATGAATACGTTAATTTTAAAAATATATATTTTAATCATATATAAATATATACAATATAAAGAAGTATTCGAACATTTAATAAATAAATAAATTTATACATATAAAATAAAAAGGTCCTTTTATTTTACATCAAAAATTTATAAACGCTTTAATCTTCCCTCTTGTACGTCACTACAGTCACCCATATAATACTCTCTGTATCGCGGCCCGTACCATAAACACGCGCTCTTTTTGTCCTAAGTGATCCGGCTCTGGTCAACGTTGATTTTTATATCAGATTGAGATCACTTTACACTTGTTTTTGATTATAATTATAATTTAATTATATATTATGATAAGAATATTATAGTAATGATGATAAAAATATAGTAGGCTCGATATCGTGTAAAATATGCGTTCCCTTAGCAACGTGCATGTCGCTTTACACAAAGTGTTTTTTCCCCGTTCCTACCCATCCTTTCCCCAAAATGTGGTGGTTCCGATAGCAAACTACTACATTCTCCTCCCTTTCCATCTGTATCCTCTAGGTTGGCAACGCATCTACAACATCTCTGGTGGTGTAGATGTTCATGGGCGAAGGTAACCACTTACCATCAGGTGGTACTTCTCGTTTGCCATCCGTTATCCATAAAAAAATGTGTTTGTCAAATATTTAAGTTGGTTCGCAGGCACCAGAAACCAGCATTGGTACTGTTTGAGCTTTTTATTTCATGCTAACATTTAAGCTGAGTGACTTTCCTTTTTCGCTCCACACTGTTGTACATTTTTTTATCCATTAGAATAATAATAATTTTTGTTTTATTTTATTTATTGTTATTATTATTTATGATTTTATTTTTGCTACTTTTGAAGCAGTGAGTTTTCGAAATAAAGTTTTTACTTACTTACTTAAGTACATGATAGTGTCTGTAATATTTATTTTATAAATATGACATATGTTTGATGCATTATTATAAGCGTGGAAAGTCATTGGTAACTTTCTTCGCTTAGTACTACTCCATATATAGGTACATACTTTTAATATGCCAAATTTTATACTTCATAGTATCTCTCTAACTACCCCGCTAGGGATATAGCGAGAGGTTAACTTAGTTAGTTAGTTATCGTATACTCATATATTGTAAAAAGGGCTTCAAGGGTTTTCTTAGACTCTCTTTGTCTAACTTTCTATATGCCAGAGATGTGCGAAGCTAAAAAAGAACATGTATAATTTCTTCCTGCAGATAACTATCAATCGTACACTCTCCCTAACATTACGTCCGAAATATTTATTTTGAAGAGCGGGCCGCATATTTGTTTGGATTAAAAATATTTCTGGCCCCACTTGCGCACGACACCGACACCGAGTGGCGAGCCGAGAGTATCGCTCCGAATAGATACGACTCACTAACGAACTGTACCAACTTTAGATACTTTGCAACGGATTTGGTTTATATCGTGGACATTAAATAATAATTTCTATTATTTATTTTCTTTTTACGAGTATATTGATAATTGTTTTCCACGAATTCATTTGCTTGGCTTAAATAGAATAAAAATCAGTTTTTTCCTGTTCTTGCAAAAATTTCAAAAAATCCTCTCTTAATACTCCACTACAACCCATTTCGCCAAAGAACCTACATGCCAAGTTTCATCTCTCTACGCCCAGTAAATTCATCCGTGCTTTATCTGTCAGTCACTCAGTAAGGGAAGAGTTTAACCACTTAAATGTAAGCATCTAGACATAATTTTATCGACCATAGCTATCATCTTTTGATATAATTAATTCAAATGAAATAAATTCCATTTCTTAACAATGTACCTTTAAAAATTATTTTGTTGTTAATCTGTACATCCTGAGAAAACATCACCTTATACTATGAAAATATTACAATGTTCTAGGACAGGACACGTGTACAATTTTTTAGTGTAAACCAAGTGGGATGGAACAAAATAACGTAGCATTTCATACATTGATTGACAAGTAGATAGATGTAAGTGAAGCTTATGAAACGCGTTAATAACATAGAAACATATGCGTGTAATAAAATAAATATTTTAACGTGTTTGCATGACCAAAATAATAAATCGCTCACAAAAGAAGGAAGTATGTCAATATAATATAGGTAGTAAATTGATCTCAATTAAACACACTTTTTGTATTTCTAAGACAAAGCTTTATTATTTTTCATGTTATTCTATATTTTAATTTAGTTAACAATATTATCACATACCATTTTTTTTTTAATAAATAATAGCTTCTCCGGATTCTGCGATTTTATTTCATAGAGCAATTAAATTATTTGGTACAGGAATGGAAAGCCACACTGTCATAACTAGATCATAGAGCTCGCGTATTTGTATTTTCTATAAAATATGGGTAAACATAACAAGGATGGGAAATTTGATCACACATCTATATCTAATCGCTTATTATCTACATAAACTACGTAGCAATTATATATTATATCTATCCTAATAATATTATAACTGTGAAAGTTTTTTTTTTTTTTATGGAAAGGACAAGGCAAACGAGCGTTCGGGTCACCTGATGGTAAGTGATCCCCGCCGCCCACGGCCCCGTGTAACACCAGAGGAGCTACAGGAGCGTTGCCGGCCTTTGAGGTGGGAGTAGGCGCGCTTTTTGAAGGTACCCATTTCGTATCGACCTGGAAAAACTGCCGCAGGTAGGCCATTCCACAGTTCAGTGGCACGTGGAAGGAAATTCCTTCGAAACCGCACAGTACTGGAGTGCCACGCATCCAGGTGGAGTTAGTAAGGAATGTATGGAAGTTTATTACTCTTTCACGCAAAAAGCTCTCATCGTATCTAGATAATACTTTACAGTAACTTATAGATCAGAATAACACAAAAGCTACAATTTATAAAGATTTCGTCTAATTTTTAGATTAAGTACCGACAAGTACATAACAAAATAATTAGTGATTGCAAAGACAATTATTATACTTGTGTTTCAAAAATATCGGTTACCTACAAGTTCATTTTAAGTCTACATAAATTTTCCAGCTACATAATTCAGCAATGTTCAAAATATATTTTTAAATAACAGCCTTAAAACCAATCGTAATGGAATTAGAAACAAAGCAAAACGCTTTATCCTTCACACAAATTATAATATACGTCCTTGCTTACAAATATCAGAGTCACGCACTTCCAAATCACTGAATTGTATCAAGCAATTAAAAAAGGTTATTATAAATTAACGTACAAATCAACATTTGAGTTGTACTATTTTGTAGTATTTGATAAAAAAAGCTTTTGAATTTTTACACTATTGTAGCACAGTGTGGGCTGTGATAAATTACTTAGTAATAAGTTCAAATCTTTTCAAAAGAAATGTATCATTATATGATTTAGAATGACATCCATAAATATATTATTATTGATACATGCTGTATCCACCTTAATAGATGATGCATTTAGCTTTAAGTTATTATCTGCTTTTTTTTTCTATTTTGTAATATGTATTGTAATCATCACTGGTGGATCTAAATAAATAAAAATAAAAAAAATATATATGATAGTAGTATGGTACAATACAATTTTACTATAATAGTAAAATCATATAATTTATAAAATTTAAAAGGTAACTTATATGTTATTACAAGTTTTAACCCACTTTTCACTTTTTTTTCCACTCCAATGTCGAGTGTCACTCGACACTGAAAAATACCATACCAAAAGGGATTATGAAGATTAAAATTAAGAATTATAATATAGTATCATGTAATTAATCATAAAAAAAATTTATTAAATAAGAAAAATTCGTTTTTTTACAAAATACACAAAAAACACTAAAAGTTAAAAAACGTGATTTTAGCGTGGAGCTGGTGGAATAAAAACAAAACCAGCCTTGGAGTGGAAGGGCTTTGGTTATAGAAAAAAAATTGAGTAAAACTAAGATAAGCTACTTGGAGGCACGAACAAGAAGAGATACTTTCTGCACTTTTATCACTGAGTGGCGAAATCTAACGCCACAATCTACCGAACATTTGAACATTGTCTCGAATGGAATCGAATTCATAACCATTTGTATTATTAGACGCCAAATATATGTGTTACAATAGCGTTCTTTGTGTGGTTTCTAACAAAATATTTTTTTATTAACCTTAACCTCGACACAAAAATTACTTATACAAATGTAAATGAATTACCGTTCTAATTACTTTTCATATATCGCTCTTCAAGCAATATATTTTTTAAATATTTCTTATTCGTACCAATATTATTCCATAATATATTTTTAAGTATTTAAGCTAACTTAAAAACAAATATCTTGAAAAATTTATAAGATACTGATAGATTTTTATATGACTAAGTAGCCGCCTATTTTTACTACGACGATCTGCTTTGTCTTAGGTGAAAACTCTTACACTCTTAACTCTTATGACGCAGAGCAGGGAAGGCAAAGAGAAATGTTATTGTAGAGAACAGGGGTTCTCTACTTTTCACACGTGTTTGAGAAATGTCGTATAAAATATATATATATATATATATATAATCATTACTTAGTTCGTAAAAGGTGTAAATTTGTAGTAAGTAATTGTGTAAATCTGTAAACATCAACCCATCCTAACAAACTTTCAAAATTATAATAAGTATAATTATATTGAAAATCGACGCATTGATTAAAATTCTGACCTTTAGTAACCTCGCAATTAACAAAAACATTCAAAAAGTTTTACAATCCACTTGAATTACATTCAAATAAAAAAAAAATTAAAACAAATTAACCTAAATAAATATTTAACCAAAAAAATTAATAATAAGTAGGTCATTGTAAAAACAGAGTCCATATTAGATTAACTAACCGACAAAAACGTTAAATTCATTGAGCTATCATGATACATATACAACACGCGATATAAAACTGTGCCAATGGAAATCACATCCTCACAGTAAAGACCTTCGAGCGTAATGACAGGACATACATAATTTAAATTATAAAATATCAAAAGAAACCTTAAAACAATGCTTTTAGTACAAGATTTATAACTAAAAGAACAATCAAAAAGCTACTTTATTACTTGAAAATAAGGTGCTATTTTATATAAAGAAGTTATTCGTATAAGTAAATTTTATTCAGTAATTTGAAGCCGGCGCGAGAGTCGAACCGTGTAACACCTCTACGGATGCAACAAGTAAAAGCAATGATACATGGCGATTTTCGTCGCGGCTAAGTATGGTTCCACTTAAGTACGTGAATAACTATTATTAAAAAGATAAATATTAATCCTTAATTTGTTAATGCATTTATTTTACTTTTTAGTTTCATCTTTTATTCTTTCTCTGTAGTGGAAAAATCAAAGAGAAGAGAGTGTAAAATGCTATAGTCCATCCTTTCTCTTAGTTCTTTAAGCTCTTCGAGTAAAGATTAATGTATTTCTTAATAAAACTATCAATTAGGTAGTTCTTAGGCAAATATTTAAAAAATATATATTTTTAGATATTGTTTCTGCAGTAGAATAATAATTTGAACATGATTAATACGTGTTTTTATTAGAAAGATGTTGTAAGTTGGCATTATACTCCACTCGCTTAATGGTAGGCCATACTTTCTAGACTAGTACTTTCTTCTATAAAAAATAAAGAATATTAGATCGCTAAGAAAGTCCAGATTTTTTTGTATTAACATTAACCTCACGTTTTATCCCTAGCGAGGTAATCAGAGAGTTGTATTTATAAAATTCATTCATCATTCATTTTTTTTTTCAACTTCATGCTGTATCCCGCGTGTAGCGGGGTAGGCAGAGGGAACCAGAGAACCTAGTGTTAAGACACTCCATTCTCTTTCAACAATTCTGTTCACCACTTTCCGCCGAATTGAGGCATTGCGTGTTGAGTGGCGGAACTCAACGCCGCGCTTTGCCTTGTTACCAAGCCCAAGAAATGTAAATACTAAATTTTACATTTCCTGGAGTGGTAATCGAACCCACAACCTGTCGCGTTTACAGTCGCACGCTTGTGCCTCTGCACCACGACAGGCGTTACATTCATGATATAATATAGTAATAATTTAATACCATAATAATTCACAATATTTTACCTAAAACAAATATAAACAATGTATATAAAATACATAAGTGAAACAAACCACATAGCGAGGACGTATGTGCAAACGGGAAGTGATTCAGGTGCGGCCCGCTTGCTCACTCAAGCACTGCCGAGGCACCTTGCGCAACACGCCGGGCACGCGATCTGCGTTACTTCCACTCGCACCAATTATACACTAGTGTGTTGATTAAATAGATTGGACATACTATTTTTGTTTATATTATTATAATAAATATCTATGAGTTTATGATAAGACGTAATGGAATAACTTTCGACCCCATTTCACGAAAGATGTGTGGAGGAATATGAAATTTGACACAGTTAAAGTTTATATGGCAGAGTGCCGAAAACTATTTAATTTCAACTTCACTCGTCCTCCTATATACTAGAATAGTAAAAAAGATCTAGGTTTAAGACACTCCTTTCTCCATTTTCTTCTAGAATTCGAAACATTGCGCCTTATCTAAAGTTGCCAGAGAATGAAAATAATTCGTTCAATCGAAATGATCCGATCATTCTTCCCAATGAGGATCGAACTCACAAGCAATAACCGAAGTTTCTAGTTTATTTATAATGAATAAAAAAAGAATCAGCTCCCAGCGTTGTCAAAGAGGACATAATTTCAAGGTACTCCATTCGCCATTTTTCGCCCAAGCTAATAAAATATAAAAATATATTGCACGTTAAGTAGCGGAACTCAACGCCGCGTTTTGTTTTACCCGAGCAGGGAAATGAAAATATTTTAAATATAAACATAAGTCAAAGTTCCCCGAGTGGTGAATCGAACCAGCAACTACAGTGTTTACGGGTGGATACTGTCCCACGGCGCCATGATGACCTTATTTTTAATGTATATGTTACATATGTCTAGATTCACGCATCTCTAGCATATCGCAAATTAGACTGGAAGAGTACAGAAGTACTCTAAGAAATAGTTCTAAGACACTAAATGGAAATTAAATTAACTTTTTGCCAAGTTATTAGATATTGAATTTTGAATAGTGGGACTCAATGCCGTGTTTTATCTTACTACAGCAGAGAAATGAAAGTATTTTTTTTTCTCATGTAGTCAAGAAGACCTACAATTGTGATACGTAATAATTGCCCGACAGCGGGTCATATACTCCTAAATAAATATTTAGATACAGACATAATATATGTTTTGAAGTTGTTCCAAGTCTTTTATACCTACAGTAATTGAATCGGTGAGTGCAGAAACAACGTCAGTCCGGATTTTCAAATTTTGCAGGAGGGAGACAAACAACCCACATCTTGCCTTTCTAAGCTAGTTTAAACCGATTATGAACTTTTGCATTTTTTGTGACTTACGTTGTTTCTGCACTCACCGATTGAATTGTAAAATATAGATAAAAATTAAGTACATACATCTTAAGTAATAAAAGTTATTAAGACTCAATTCAAACGAGTAATCGCCAACGTCCATACCACGTTGAACACACCGGTTCTCGTCCGATCACCGAAGTTGAGCAACGTCGGGCGCGGTTAGTACTTGGATGGGTGACCGCCTGGGAACAACGCGTGACGTTGGTTTTTTTGCTACATATTAATAATAAATAAACGTAAAAAACTATTTGTTTTTTTTTTGTAATTCAACAATGCATTTCAAAATCTTTAATCAATCTAGGATTGTTAAGTTAGCAAGTAGTATTATATTTTACAGTGAGTGCAGAAAAAAGTTCAGACTTTCAAATTTTTCAGGAGGGAGAAAAAACTTGCTAAGCTAGTTTAAATCGATTACAATTTTTTGCATATTTTGTGACTTACGTTGTTTCTGCACTAACCGATTCAATTACGGTTGCTAATTTTCAAGTAAATCGAGTGACAGGAGTCGTCAATTCATCTATATATATTAAGTAAGTATTTTTTTTTATTGTAGTGGAAGGTGGCAAACCAGCAGAAGGACTACCTGATGGTAAGTAGTTACCATCGCCCATGGATATCCACAACACCAGAGGAAGTATGAGATGCTAATAAAAAGGTATTAAAACGAATTTTTTGCTTGTTGTATTTTTTGACTCTGAATCAGTAATAGTAAGTAGAGTCTCTGCTTCCAATACATTTCAATTACAAAATATATTTCTTACAGGTAATCATTAATTAGCTTCTTTTTTAGCTTCACGCTGTATCCCGCACATAGCAGGGTAGGCAGAAGGCACCAAATAACCTAAAGTTAAGACACTCCGTTCTCTTTGAACATTTACGTTCCCCAACTCAACGCCGCGCTTTACCTTGTTACCCGAGCGAAGAAATTAAAAATACTAAATATTAACTAAATATTTTCATATCATGGAGTGGGAATCGAGTCCACAACACATTGCATTTACACTCGCAAGTTTATGCCTCTGTGCCAATACATACCTAATTAATTAGAACTAAAACATTTAAGCTTTTTTTTTTTAACTTCACGCTGTATCCCGCGGGGTAGGTAGAGGGAACCAGAGAATCTAGTGTTAAGACACTTCATTCTCTTTCAACATTTTCGTTCCCCACTTTCCGCCAAATTGAGCTAAATTTCATATAAGCAAAACAACTCAGCAAATATTCAGAGCTTTTTCATAGTAAAAGCACAATTAGCGGGGTAGGAGTCACTCACATCATTAATAAAAGCAGTCGACACCGACTTTAATTTGTTAGAAGTGTTTCTAGTGACACTCGTTAAGTCGCTAAGTGAACACAGTCGACTGTGAATGACGTGTTCGTAGAGTCATGCTCTTATAATTTATATACATCAAGAAGAGTCAGTGCTTTCGATTCCCGTCAGAATTATTTGATAAATAACATGGAAGAGATGTTATTGAATATTGTAATTTTTATGTTATTTAGGTATATTTAAAAAAAGTCTTTTGCGAGTTTAAATATCAATTTTTAGACAATTTCTTAATGTAGGCTTTTTTCCACACTTAGGCTAAGAAAAATATTTAAATTCTAATGTACACATGCAGGCAAAAAGGTGTATAAGAATTTTGTTGTAGCTAAATAAGACCGTTGTATTATAGCATATACTTAATTATAAAAAAATATTATCTCTTGTAGTCCTAAGTCCCCACAGCGGGGCAGAGGGTAGTTACAAAGTCACGCCATTCTTCTCTGTCTTGCGCTATCCGCTTAACTTCACTCCAGGTTAGCCCGATGCTCTTGGCTTCTGCAACAATCGAGCGCCGCCAGGTTTGCTTTGGACGGCCACGCTTTCGTCTACCTTGGGGATTCCAGTCCAAAGCTTGCCTTGGTATGTGATCCGAATCCCTACGCAAAGTGTGACCGATCCAGCTCCATTTGCGACGTCGGATCTGCAAATCGACAGGATCTTCGTGGCACTCACAAAAAATTGTGGATTATAATAAAAAAATGTTATAATCCACAATTATAGATAAATATCATCTACTAATGTGTAGTTCTTTTACTTGACTAAAAATTCACAATCATTTCTAACAAATAAAAACACAAAAATCATTAACTGTACTTGAAAGGCTCTCTTCTTTAAAAGCACCTAAATATCCAACACCCTACAACTGCAGCATACAAGAAATATCCAGTTTTCTATATCTACATACCTATAAACTATTGTGATCTATGATTTAAAAGATTAAAATGAGTATAGATATTTGTCTAAGTTTCTTAATATTTTCGTAGAAGGGCAGTAGCTGAATCGTTATAAATGTTTTAATGACGACCATTATGCAAACGCATTAAGGGTATCCCCTCGTCTGTTATAGGATTATGGTTGGTACAAGTTATAATTTACATACTATTTATATATCAATTTTGATTAATATATAATTAACTAGCTTTCCGCCCGCGACTTCGCCCTCGTGGAATTCGATTAAATCGCACGACAGGGTAAGGTAAGGTAAGTAGCCTATAGTCTTTGCCAAGGTCTAGACTATTCGTCATATCTTACATGGTTTTATGTTTGATAATAAGGAACTTCCATACAAACTTTCAACCTCTATTTCAACTCCTTGTACCATTTTTTCGTGATAAAAAGTATTCTATGTCCTTTCCCAAGTTCAGTTCTATCTTCATACCAAATTTCATCAAAATCGGTTCAGTGGTTTAGGCGTGACAGCGTAACAGACAGACAGACAGAGTTACTTTTGCATTTCTAATATTAGTAAGGACACTTAAGCAGTCAAAGGTCAAGTCACTTTCATCCAGTTTCAGATGTGTGTATGTATAAGAAGAAATACTGTGACAATAATAATACACAATGATTTGTAATCGTTTATAAAATACGAAAGAATTAAAATAATAACAATACTTTATATTAAACTATCACAAATTAGTTCTACATATTTATTTTTAGGAAAAAGATACGCCTTAAAGTCATCATGTCATTGGACGTCAAGTTTCTACTACGAAAATATCGTATCCGAATACATATGCCAATTGTTAAACAAATCGAACGACAGGAAGTGGCTCAACATATCGATGCAAAATTTTCTTACATAGATAGATAAACAGGTGACGCTAATGAAAGCGTCTTTAAAAAATATTATTTTCAGTCTAGTATTTTGTACATGACGATATAAGGAGAAGTCTAGTCCCATTACAGCCCAAATTAGTAGCTGATTCATACCTTCAGCTGATATAGAAACATTTCTACAGTATGCCTATGCAAACCTAAGTACTGTTAAATGAATAACAATTTCCCCTAATGAGATTAGAATCAACAACAATCATATGAAAGCAAACATGTAGCAAACGTCGGTAAATAAAGAATTTATATTTAATTTCGCTTCAGCTCATAACTTTTGTCGTATAGTTCCAATATTTTTGTAGGTAATCTCCCCTAATGCAGATACCTTCGATTATGATAGAATGTTTTGCAAACGCGTCGATGGCACGATGCCATGGGTAATGGCTCTTGAAACTGTTTCATTTCACAACATTAATTGATTTATCAGGAAATTGAATTTAAAAATACTGATGATTAAGCGTCGTTTTATTAAAAACGAGGACATACGTTGCGATATTGATTAGATACTTGTGTTATGATATTCTACTCTCGTAAACGCTTATTAAACAGTATTTTCTGCGTGAAATTGTGGTTATGAGTTTCTTTAATTTCTTTAAAATCTTAGTTACCTAAGAGATTCTATTATTATTTAATACTTTATTACGCCAACAAACATATAAATACACATTGTAATAAAACAAAGACAAGAAGAGAAAACAGTTTGGTGTAAAGACGGCCTTATCACCACAGGTGATCTCTTCCAGGCAACCCCTACTAAAAGTTAGAACAGAATACAAAAAGATATGGTTGGTGTACAAATGATTAATATATTTACTTAAAATAATAAACTTACTTAACCTTTACAACCTAAATATTAAATGCAAGCTTACATAAATAACTATATGAATATTCTATCAAGTGATATCTCATATAATTCGGTCATTTTTATTATATTTCGGTATAAAAACCTAACAAAAAAACAACATTACTCTCAGTCCTCCGCAGCAGGGTAGACAGAGAGAACCTAGTGTCAAGACACTCCGTTCTCCATTTTCTACCGGAGCTTGATACATTGCGTGCTAAGTGGCGGAACTCATCATCCCGTTTTGTCTTACCAGAGCGGAAAAATGAAATTAAATAATTTAAATATGTTCAATCTTCAGAGTGAGTATCGAACCCACGACCAATCGTGTTTACAGTCAAAAGTTTACCTCTAAAAAAATCTTTTCAATCATTATAAGCTTATCTTGACTTCATACATGTTATAAAACACCTTTTATTTAATCAAAATCGATCGATCTTCACAAAGGTGGCGCAATTCTTTTTCGTCATGTTCTGTAATATATTACTGACGAAAATGAGAGAACTTCAACTCTGGTGATGGCGATGATGTCTTCTTTTTAAAATAGTTTTTAAAATTACTATGGAAGTCAAATAAATATTTTTATAGTCTAAAACTTACATATATTTTTATTCAGCATCTCGCTATTTCCCACATAGTAGGGTAGACAGAGCTAATCTAGTGTCCAGATACTCCGTTCTCCACTTTCTATCAAAATTCAAAACATTAAGTGCGTTGAGCGGCGAAATCCCAACGACAGTTGGTTTTTTCAAAATAGAAAAATGAAAGAAAACAAATACAATAATTTCCACGAGTAGGAATCGAACCCACAGCTATCGCGTTTATATTATTCAACATTGTTTCTGCGACACGATAACCCAAAAGTTCATACATCATAATTAATTGATAACGACAACTGCCGTGACAAACAAAAATCCACACCCACATTTTTACCAATTTCCCTTCAAAAATTGAAACCTGTAATACCTGACAGAACTCTATTGTCCGTTGACACGCTCGTAAAAAGCCGGATATGTCGTGTTTTGTAACAAAACCACTCAACAAGTTGTTACTTGCACCCCCATTGTCATCTTTTCACGAAAAATCATACCTAGGCCATGCCATTTTTAACTTTATGTCACCTGTATAAAAGAATATCATATTCATCAAACTGCAACAGACTAGAAAAATTCACATACCTTATTACTATAACCAATAGTCATACTGCGAATAAAGTTCCGTAATGAATACTCTGTGGCAAACTTAACCCTCGACAGGTTACATTGTTTGAGGGGTGGTATTCTGCGTTGAAAAAAATAATAACATGGACTTATCGCCTTTTTACCGTTCATTCTTACATAAATAACGATAAAGGGAAATTAAATCAAAGTCTTATTAGAATATTAAAAGTTTGGAAGGCGTTTTTTTAATGTCTCTCGCGGCTAGGGACGTATATTTCACTCAATTTGGTAAATGGAACGACGTGGTGTGTTAGCCCATAAAAGCTATTAGGGGGTTATATTCTTCCTTATACCTTAATAGATTTTTTAATTAGTGCCGATGGCTTTACTTGTGATTTATAACTTTTTAAAGAGATTTCGCAGTTTTATAATGTGTTCACTTTGAGATAAGATTCAAACATTTTGCAACATATTTGTTCAAGGAGATATGTTCTATGATGTTCTTATTTACTGGCCGAATAAAGTAATACTGGCAGTTTCACGCTTTATTCCGCGTAGCAGGGTAGTCAAAGAGAATCTAGTGTCCAAACACTCAGTTCACCATATTCTGCTCCAATTCGAAGCTAATACTAACAAACATTAAGCTGTTTAGTCATTTAAACATGTTAAAATAAGTTATAAAAGAATATAATTTTTCAGCCTATCGCAATCGCCCTCATCCTCCTGCAAAGCACGATAAGTAGACAGAACCTAGGTCGATCTAAGATCGAGATATTGCGTGTTTAGTGGAACTCAACGCCGTGCTATATGTTACCAGGGCATAAAAATGAAAATAACTGAAACATAATAATTCCTCCGAGTGATGATCGAACCCACAAACTATCTTGATTACCCTTAAATATTGTTCCAATACGCTACAACCTCAAAAGCATAATAATAATCGAATGTCCGTTTTTAACTATATTATCAAAAATAATAATTTACTATCACATAAATAAACAAAAAGATAAATTTCTATAAAATAAAGTAATTTATACGTACGTATGTACATATTGCGAGTGGTCGAATAAGGTTCCCCTGAGGAGGCGATCTGTACCGGCCATGCGTCTTGTCTTCCCGGACGCAACCTGTCTTGTTGAATAGAAAAACAAATATTTTGATACTTTATAATTTATCTGAAAATATAAATTAATTAACAGCTAGGAATTTTGTTTGGTGGTAGGAGGTTCGTCCTCCGTCTGGCTCGCGACCACTATCATGTCAAAGACGAACCGCCAAATATCTTATGATGTGTTCCGGTTCGATGGCATGTAAGCCAGGTTTTCCCATTCCCACCCATCCTTCCCCCAAAATGTGGTGGTTCCGAGAACGGAATACTACATTGTCCTCCTCTTCCATCTG
>JAKGSA010000459.1:238960-253470 GCA_033558755.1 Philaethria dido
TTCAGAAACAAACATATTTTCCCCGATATATATCCAAATAATGACTAAAATATTTTTATATATGTTGATTTTATACTAAATTTTATAATTTCTTATTTTCTTTTAGATTGTCTTAACGACTTTACTTTTACGACAGTTAGCTATCAACGTTGTACATTTCCAGTTATAACTCTATTTCCCTTCAATTTAACATAGACTGTTGGTCAAGAACCACTAACAACCATGTGGCCAAACACTGGCAAATCATCATTTGAACTTTTAAACTTATTCATGAATAAGAAGAGGAACTACTTTTTTTTTTTTATTGATAACGGACGGCAAACGAGCAGAAGGACCACCTGATGGTAAGTGGTTACCTTCGCCCATAGACATCTACAACACCAGAGATGTTGTAGATGCGTTGCCAACCTAGAGGATACTGATGGAAGGGGGGACAATGTAGTAGTCCACTATCAGAACCACCACATTTTGGGGAAAGGATGGGTGGGAAAGGGGAAAATCTGGCTTACATGCCATCGAACCGGAACACATCATTAGATATTTGGCGGTTCGTCTTTGACATGATAGTGGTCGCGAGCCAGTCGGAGGAGAACCTCCTACCACCTAACAAAAATTAATTATTTCGTATTTTATTTAAACATAAAGGGCTAATTATGAGCAATACTCAAAACGTTTCATCCGCAGTACAAACAGGCCAACCATTAGGGAAATCTGCACAGCAGCTAGTGCTGTTTAATTTATTCGTCCGAGTATTCTTAAACTATCGGTTTTGTGGTCGATTCGGTCTTATATATGCCGAGGTCGAATCCGCCGAATTAGACGCCTCCCGAGACGCGCTAACTAAAATATATGCAGATCACGGGTATCGGAAAACGAGAGAGATAAATCTTACATAATTTACGTGAAAAGTGTAGGTTTATATTATTAAATTTGCTTACACTTAGTTTGTACTATGTAAAATATTTTTAAAGGACATTTTCAAAATATTATTATCAATTATTAAAGTAGATTTACTCTACTAATATTATAGATGCAAAAGTTTATAAGGGTGGATGGATGATTGTTACCCTTTGAGGCAAAAAGTACATATAGTAAATCTGAGAATTTTTTGAAATTTGACACAAATATAATACAGCATCAAAAATTATAAAAAAAATGTGTAATGTAGCCATAATATGATGGTATTACATGTATTTAAACTATACTTTAACTTTACAAATGAAAATATTTTTTAATAAGCTAAGTTAACTTAGGAAACTGAACTTTCAGATTCTAAAAAGTGCATATTTTGCGTACACGTCGCCAGCATATATCATACGCAGCTCATGAAGCGTTATAAGGGCCTGTCTGTGAATTTATGTCGCAGAAATATAAAAAAAATGTGTTAGATAGAACAGTTTTCATAAAAAGATTCGTTTTCCTTATTTTTAACGCATTTCGTAAATCTTATCATAGTTATTTATATAATGTTAATTATATATATGATTGATTTTTAAACTTAACCATTTCTAAAGAAAAAAATACAAAAACATATGTTTTCTAGATAACCTCTAAAATGAAAAGTCACAATGAGATTTAGTTCAAAAGAAAAACAATAAAATATTATGTATACTTTATTTTATATATAATAAAAGTATTTACGAGTCAGTTTTCCAAGCTGCAACACTGTGCCCCTCACTAAGTTATGCGGCTAAAAAGACGCTGGCATAAGTAAGTGCCCCCCAGAGTGGCATATAACTGGCATGCATAATGCCGCTAGCCAGAGACCGCTGAATTTCCTTACCAAATCGTTCGTGAATACTATTGTTTCCTTTCAAATATAAATTATATGACCTGCCGACGCATCATGAATATATGGATGAGGGCAAATTGATATTACGATCCTATGTCAGATCTGCTTTTGCCGAAATTGTTTTTTTTTTTATTCCAGACGTAAATTGTGACCGTGGTGAGAATTACCGTGGTAATGAATTGCTGTGGAATTTGAATAACGAGCCATATTTGAATATCTTTAGAAGTTACTTGAGGTTATGGTGGCGCAATCGGACAGAGTTTGACTTTAAACGCATTTGGTTGTGGGTTCAATTTCCACTCGGTCTATATTCAAATAAAACCTCGATTTCTTTGCTCTGATAAGACAAAGCGCGAAGTAAAGGTCAGTCAGTCTCTTTACAATGTCTCGAATTCGAGTGAAAAATAGAAAATAAAGTGTTTTGACACTAGATTATTTCTAACTACTCTAGCAATTATTGCTAAAAGAAACAGTTTCAGCTTAAATTAAATTTTTAAATGCATACCAAGATCATACACATAATAGTTAAGTTAAAAGTTAAGAAATTGTCAATATAAATATTTATTACCAAATAATATTTAAAATTCATAAACTCCATTTCTTAAATTTTAATAAAAAATAAAAAAAAATAAGACACTTTTATCCTCTAGGGGTTATGAAATCATTTTTAATACAGCTCGGAAGCGACCGGCTATTTAAATCCGGTTTTAATTTCGCAACTCAAATAGATTAAACGAGAATTATTTGTATGTTTATTTAAACCGTGTCAAAGGGTTGGGCAGTGTTTGTCCAGTGTAATGGCGTCTCGTGTTTGCTATTCATTTGCTCTCAGATGTCGATTGATAGTTGCAAATGTAAATTGACAGGGATTTTGATAACGTCATCTCTATAATCGAAATGAATAAATAAAAATTATGTTTTTAACTGACTTTAAAATGGAAAACACTGTTATCACATAACTTTTACAACCAATTTTCATGATTCTTTTTATATAATAGCGAGTCCTTCTGATGCATATGTTTGGTGGTAGGAGATTCGTCCTCCGTCTGGCTCGCGACGACTGTCATGTCAAAGACGAACCGCCAAATATCTTATGATGTGTTCCGGTTTGATGGCATGTAAGCCAGGTTTTCCCCTTTCCCACCCATCCTTTCCCTAAAATGTGGTGGTTCCGATTGTGGACTACTACATTGTCCTCCCCATCCGTCTGTATCCTCTAGGTTGGCAACGCATCTACAACATCTCTGGTGTTGTAGATGTTCATGGGCGAAGGTAACCACTCACCATCAGGTGGTCCTTCTGCTCGTTTGCCATCCGTTATCCATAAAAAAAAAAAAAAAAAAAAAAAAAAAAAAAAAATGCAGTTCCTTTCAAAACTAATTAAGATCTGAGGAGTACGTAGAGTCTTGAGTTATTCGTAAAAAATGTACTTTTCAATGGATTTTGCTACGAAGCCGGGTTTTCTTTTTTGTTGAAATTTTATTTATCGTTTATAATGTTAGATAAGAACCGCCATTCTATATGTAACAAATAGACTAGAAACGTAGAGAAATCCCTCTCTCCGCTTCCGCTTTCCACGTAAGCGTCTCGAAAGAGAAAAACGGATTGTATTAATACTAGATTCAAGATAGAAGGAAAACAATTATCAATGGAATTAGGTAACTATTGTATAGGGTGTCCCAAAATTAACTCAAGATTTGAATTAAATAGAAAATGCCATTTTAGTCTTTTAATAGCGAATGAATAATGAATATAATAGCAAATGGCGGCAAAGTCAAATCTTGCGTTAATTTTGGGACACCCTTTATATATTAGGTTTATGTAGTTTGCAATAGTCTCCCTACTACATATCTACATATTTAAATATATTACATTAGACTACTAGACGTTGATGGATAAACATTATAAAATACACATTGCCTCAACGCATATATGATAAAAAATGATACAAAAATATTCATTAAGCACAGCAATATTTATCAATAACAAGAGCAATATACATTCTATTGATTTAATATATTTCTAACGATTTATTATGAAAAATATCGGCATTTTACATTTCTTTTTCAACTAATTTTTAACTATGCCAAATTTCATACTCCACCGTCCGCATAACTTTAAAAAACTGCTGAAAGTTGTTCCTTCACGTTAAAAGTATATTGTGAAGTGAATTATGACTATGGTTCTTGTCTTATTACGTATTGCAGAAATATCAGGATGGCACTAAGTATTTTTTTTTTTTTATGGATAACGGATGGCAAACGAGCAGAAGGACCACCTGATGGTAAGTGGTTACCTTCGCCCATGAACATCTACACCACCAGAGATGTTGTAGATGCGTTGCCAACCTAGAGGATAGAGACGGAAGGGGAGGATAATGTAGTAGTCCGCTATCGGAACCACCACATTTTTGGGAAAGAATGGGTGGGAAAGGGGAAAACCTGGCTTACATGCCATCGAACCGGAACACATCATAAGATATTTGGCGGTTCGTCTTTGACATGATAGTGGTCGCGAGCCAGACGGAGGACGAACCTCCTACCACCAAACAAAACTAAGTAATAAGAACTTAATAAATGTTATCTTAATTTTTATGAATTCTTTATTGATAAGTTATGAAATAAACTCATTTAGTTCAAATGTTTAACTATGAATACATTTTATTTGATTTATTTATAAAAATAACACAAGACCATCGCGGCACAAGTTAACGGCATCGGACTGTTCGGTCTACACTCGAAAAAAATATTATTTTCAACTCCCTACTCTGGTTAGTCAAAGCATTGAGCTCCGCCACTTAACACTCAACATTTCTGGCGATAGCAGATCCTGTAAAAATTCCCAAATTTGTATTTCCAAAACATTGAAACATCAATGGATATATGCATAATATAGAAAAATAACATATCGCACATTTAGATAAATAGGGACCTAATCACGCCACGAAACGATTTGAGACAACGATCTTTATCGACTCATATAATTAAAACTATAATTAAAAAAAAATGTTTTTTTTTTCAAAAAATAACTATGTTCAACATCACATGTTCAAATCTATATTACCGTTTCCCAAAAATTGATATTTTTTAAATAGGTCACTATAATTCTAAAACTGCGATATACATTCATTTACTTCTAGTTTTAAATGATCAACCCAACGTTATATCATTCTCTCAAGATAAGTGAACGTTGAAGAAAGAAACTGAATAAAACATGTGATTCATTCCCACGGGGCTCTGCTTAATGGTGGCGGAGACTTTTCCTATTAGTGACCAGTCGTTTTTATTTCGGCCTCTCTTGTGCAAATTACAACTAACGTTTAGGCTTCCCTAATAAATAAGCTGAGATAAACTCATGATAAACTAAGTTAATATAAACCTGTTTTTATAAATTATAATATCTATATATAAATACGTGAAGCAAAAACTTTGGACCCCTTTTTACGAAAATTACGCGGACGGAGGAGCATGAAATTTGGCACACTTATAGTTTATATAGAGAAGGAGTGCAGAATGCTACCATTTTATTCATAATGCACATAAAGAGTATATTAAATTAACAAAATAAATGTTACACACACTACAATGGGTTGACATCCATGTTTATATGAAGTGACATATAATTTGACAAAGACAACACGTAGAAATTATCAAACAGAGGGAAAAAATTGATATACTAATATTAAAACACTTATAATTTCCGAAAAATTTCTAGTGAAATTGATGTTTGGTTTTCCGCAATGGTTGATAGATACAAGAATATGGATTATTTTATCTTCTATTGTATTCATTGTTTTATCTTCTTGCACTTGGACAACCTCTGACTATGATGACGATAGTCGTGGCTTCTATAGGGGGAATGATTATATTTAAGCTATTATTAATTTATATAAAACAAAGTATGAAAGTGGGGAACGGAATTGTTGTAAGAGAACGGAGTGTCTTAACACTAGGTTCCCAGGTTCCTTCTGCCTACCCCGCTATATACGGGATACAGCGTGAAGATAAAAAAAAACACACACACACACATACAACAGTGAGTTCCGCCACTCAACACTTAATGTTTTTGAACTGAAAATGGATGACGGAGTGCCTTGACACTATATTCTCCCTGACTAACTTGATATGTGGAAAAAGCGTGAAGCTATAGTTTATGTAAAATGTATGGTGTTTCATTTTACACAACACTACGGGAGTGCTCGCAAGGTTTTCCCGTAATAATCACAACTCGTAACTACAAGCGTTAACATTTCCGGTGACTGAACTTACTAGTTGTTTCTAAAATCGTTCCACTAACCATCGCATCGCTTATTATCGATTTTTGTGAATGACGAAAACGCCTAGATGTGCTATTAATTTAAAAACTTGATTAATTGACTAACATATAGGTACATTTAAAAAAAATGCTGTATTTATAGTTAAAAATACTTAACTATTGGGAAAATAAATGACAAAATAAAAATATTGAGTATATCAGACATTTTTAATTAAAAAATTACATAACTTAAAGTCAAAATTTACAGATAAAACTTAAATTTAAGAAAGCATGTCTTAAAAAAATATTCATTTTTGATTTATTAACTTACGCCTAGTACCTTAAATAAAAACAGACCTAGTTAACAACATCATGCCTAAAGTTCCTAATAAAATATATAAATACCCTATCCACTGTACTCATATGCTCCTAGGTTAGCCGGATTATAACTGAAGCGTGTGCATCCTTTCACATGTTTAGAGTCAGTGTTGAAGTTCAAACAAAGCCACGATATTGACGTAGACTGCCCTCTGTTTTCATATTAAGTGAAAAGTAAGTTATTTAGTATTATCATTTCCTCGCTCTGGTAACAAGGCAAAGCACGGCGTTGAGTTCCACTCAGCATGCCTCATTTTAGTGGAAAGCGGGAACCAGAAAGTTTAAAAGAGAACGGAGTGTCTTAACACTAGGTTCTCTGGTTCCTTCTGCCTACCCTGCTATGTGCGGGATAAAAAAAGTTACAGTACATTGTGAAAAATATTTTTCAAATGTAGTTTAGGCTTATACCGAAAAAAACTAAATAAAGTTAACACAAAAAATAACGTTATTTAAATAAAAATTAAAATGAAATTACAAAGTAGGTATATTTAATTAAAAATATATTTACAATATAAGTTCATATATTTAACATTCTATAGAAGAATACTTTACCGATATCGATTTTGGGAATTAAATGCTATTAATGAACGTGGAAAGGTAATGATAACTTTGAATTTTATAAAATTATATTTAGGAAGAGCAACTGTTCAGTTTCTCGCACGCTCTTTTCAGCAGAACTGCCTTCCGAGCCGCCATCAGGTCAGTTCTCTAATAATGGCGCTTAGAAAAATATCTTCCTGTAGGACTGATAATAATGACGTTTTTATATTAATTAATAATTCGAGACGCCTGTTGTGGCGCAGAGGCACAAGCGTGCGACTGTAAACGCGACAGGTTGTGGGTTTGATTCCCACTCCAGGATATGTAAAATTTAGTATTTTTATTTCTTGGGTTTGGTGACAAGGCAAAGCGCGGCATTAAGTTCCGCCACTCAACACGCAATGCCTCAATTCGGCGGAAAGTGGAGAACGGAATTGTTGAAAGAGAATGGAGTGTCTTAACACTAGGTTCTCTGGTTCCCTCTGCCTACCCTGCTATATGCGGGTTACAGCGTGAAGTAAAAAAAAAAAGTTCGAGAATGCTTGTAGAATGCCTATTTTTTTTATTTAATAAATTATATCTCGATTTTCATTTTGATTTCTACACACAACAGAAAAGAAATGCAATTTTAAAGCAAAACAAAACATAACCGACATGCATATAAATAAACACAAACAACAATACGATTACACATAATAACAATAAACCACAAAGAGTTTTTGAATCAGGCTCTCCATCTCAAGTGCTAACAGCTCAATTGTATGTACGCCATTCATTCAGTCATCGCTTCTACTTCATAAATAACGCATTGAACGGTCCCATACATTTTGAATCGTAGGATCTTGTCGTAGTGTACAATTATGAGCCATTTAGTGACGCGATATATTCATTATTGTTTGTTCTACAGTGGTTGTTTGAATAAATATGGTTTTTTGACTGTAATATTGGTATACCTAATATCTATGTTCGTATATGTATTTATTATATTTTTTTTTTTCAACTTTTATTTCTTTGTAATTCGTAATTTTGGTTAAAATTGATTTATTTGCATGTTTTTTAATATTTACTGTTTCTTGATTGACTAACAGATGAAATTTTAGAAAATCTCGATTTTCAAATTAAGTGATAATTACAAAAAATTGAGCAGAATAAAACTTTTTTTTTTGTATTATTTAGTAAAAATAATAACCATATAACAAATTTAGCCACTAAAATCTAATAGTTTCTTATTAACCAAGACAAAATCAATTTGCTTTCATAATTTTAATAAAACTAAGCCACTAAAATCCAACAGGGCATCAAACGCCCTACCCAGTAGGCTTAAGCTCGGGCCGAGCGAAAGCAAAGTCCCCCACTACAAGCAGTGTTCGCAAGCCGAGGTTCGGCCTCGCAGGAGGCGCCCCTGTGACACTGCAGTTCTAAGTTGATGGTCTTCCTCCCGAGGAGGCCAAGCCAGGGTCAGAGCTCTTCAAGCTCGGCCCCCCACAAAACCCGGTGACGCTGTCGAGGCCAATAGGGCCAACAGCATACTACACAGTCGAAAAAAAATAATAATAATAATAAAACTTAAATATTTAAATTTTTGACACCATTTAAGCACAAGCCGATGTAAGTCCTCCGCCCACTCGTGAAATTGCCACGATTAATGCATTGCGGGTATCAGAGACCCGAGTACCGTGATTTATACCAAGGATGTGCATATTCGGACAGACAATCAAGCTGTGAGTCAGAGCGTGAGAAAATTTGTGGGCGACAAATTTATGCTTAATTTAATTTTACATCGTGTTATGAGCCTTACTATTTCACTTAAGTAGGGTTTCTAAATATGTAAGTTGCATGGAAGTAAAAGTTAACAATATCTGGATAAATAATATACATGGATATTATTTTTTTTTATAACTTCACGCTGTAACCCGCATATAGCAGGGTAGGCAGAGGGAACCAGAGAACCTAGTGTTAAGACACTCCATTCTCTTTCATCAATTCCGTTCCCCACTTTCCGCCGAATTGAGGCATTACTAACCATAATGAGTACAGTAAAGAGGTCACTTGAATAAAGAATTATTATTATTATTATTGCGTGTTGAGTGGCGGAACTCAACGCCGCGCTTTGCCTTGTTACCAAACCCAAGAAATGAAAATACTAAATTTTACATTTCCTGGAGTGGGAATCGAACCTACAACCTGTCGCGCTTACAGTCGCACGCTTGTGCCTCTGCGCCACGACAGGTGTTGGATATTATTTTGATTTATTAAATTATTTACATCTGACTCAGATATAAGCTGCCACATTTATATTGCTAGTGTAACAGGATGAAAGAACAGGAAGACATATAAAAAAAATGTCATCAAAATACAATTAGCAAATAATTGTAGCGTAAATAGGAGAAACTTATTATTATTATGGTATTTACATAGCTTCACGCTGTAACCTGCATATTGCAGGGTAGGCAGAAGGATCCTAGTGTTAAGACACTCCGTTCCTCAATTTGTTTGCTTATATTATTAAAAAATATTGTAAAACGATATTCATTTAAAATTATATTATGAGAACCGAAACTACACTTATAGTAGCAGGCGAAAAACCAGACTGACTAATAAATATGATGTTAAGAACATTATAAAACATCATATAGTCAAAGACAAAGGCAAAGCGCGGCGTTGAGTTCCGCCACTCAACACGCAATGCCTCAATTCGGCGGAAAGTGGGGAACGGAATTGTTGAAAGAGAATGGAGTGTCTTAACACTAGGTTCTCTGGTTCCCCTTTGCCTACCCTGCTATATGCGGGTTACAGCGTGAAATAATAAAAAAAAATATAGTCAAAGAACAAATTATTTATAAATGATTTTATTAATTATGCATATTTATAAAATTCCAAAACTCGTAACCCTTTACTATCTAGCAGATTTTAAGTAAAAAATGTAAAACGCCACGGGACCTATAAGAGATAGATATAAAATCTTGAAAAACTCCCTGAAGACGTCTAGAAGACACCATCAAGGACATAATTCATGATGAAAAAGTTAATTTTCACGGGGCTAAAACTAATTTGCATATTTTTGTGTACAATGTTCAATTATTCGAGTGTGCTCTACGGCTCACTCTTTCCTGTTACCCCTAATAACGGCCCGCCGGGGATCGTTTCGGATGGGGAACCCTTTTGAAATTAATTTTTCTTCGCCAATTAGCGAACAATGTTGAAAGGATGCTGTATTGATCTGCATCTTTACGTTATAGACTTCTTGGGGCCGAGGGTCGCTAGACTTTTGTTTTATTAAAGTTTAATGCACCCATTATACATCTCAATTGTATTTTAGTGTCTTAATTAATTCAGGTTGTTAGCGCCAGAGGCTACAGCGATCTTTTTATGGTTAGCGGGATTGAATATCTAGCGTCAAATATTTAGGTCACTAGAATTAAGTTTTTAATTGGTCGATAAAAATTTTTTTTTTGAACGTTTCTATATAACACAGATTTATTAGTGATAATTGATATACTTGTATGCTAAGTTTAATTTACTAATGGCTTTGTTAACGCGTAAAATGCCTGTCGTGTTGCCTTAGCAACGTATCTGTCATTTTTTACAATTGTTTATGATGCTCAGTAGCTGGAACAAATTCCATATTCCTCCGGCCTCTCCGTCTATTCGGTCTTCGTCTCCGATCTCTCTCACCTTAGCGAAATGATTTTTTACAATAGAAAAATAAAATAAACTTGACTATAATTATTTCATCAAATGATTTGAAATAACAAAATAATTAATGTTTTATTATAAGATGTTTTTTAAACTCGTAAAAGACAATTTGTAATTATTCACGTTCGTAATTATTATGAGATAAAAAAATTAAAACAAGTTCCAAAGCTGACAGCAAATTAACATATGTACGTAATACCTTGTAGTGAAAGTTGACGAGATGAACGTAGAAACGATGCAATATAGGGATTTGTCACGCTCATGATACGATGCAGACCTAGAATCAACGCGGACCGTCACAAGCTTTCCATGAAGAGCTGCGAGCAACATCGCTTATTATATGCCATTGCTTAATGCTTTATAACCATGAATAATCTCAATGATTTCTGATTAGTGCACCGCCTTCCACTACTTTATACAAATCCTATATCCAAAGGTTGCCTGGAAGAGATCGCTTTAAGCGATAAGGCCGCCTTATTGTACGCTATTACTACGAGTACTTCTATGTTATTTGTTTGTTTGTTTGTGCAATAAAGAATATTTGTTTGTTTGTTTGATTTCGAATACATTACGTAGTAAGATTGCTTAGAAATGGAAAATTGTTTATTAACTAAAATGTTTAACTGTACAAGATATTTGCATATTTAATTTAATCACAATACTGAAACTATGATAACCCTCCCAAATTTCGAACTAGGTTGCAACGAAATAAAAATAAAATTTAAAAATTTTATCAAAAATAATATATAAAAAGCTGAATAAGCGTCGAGCCGTCTTAGTTTTTATTTCTTCTATACAAGAATTTGTTTGAATTCTCCCTGAATAGGGTGCTTTCAAGCCGCACCGACAGAGCACTTTAATTGAGACGGCTACAACGACCCACTCAGTTTTGAATAAAGTCTCGACATGTATACGTTTTAATAAATGTATCGTCGGTGAATGGATGCTTTTATCAAAAAGAAATACGCCTGCTTATATAATGCAAAAATATACAATTTAAGTGTAGGTGGCTCAATGGTCCGGGGCGTGTTGTAATGAATAGCGCGCGCCCGCGTACTTTTAAGGGTTAAGTAGAATATTGCCATTAAATTGAGATGTTGCTGCTAAACAATGAGGCTGTAATGTAAAGCTATTTTTGAAGCTATTTCTTCGTAGCCACTTAATTTTCACGTACAAAATAAAGTAGTAAAACTACTTTATACCTATTTAACCAGATCCAATTCATTTTGTCTATCTTAATAAATAGAGAATAGAACAAGACTCTTTCTCCCTTTTATATTTGTATAGAACTTCATTCTTGTATATGTGTAGGTACATTTAACGCCTGTCGTGGCGCAGAGGCACAAGCGTGCGACTGTAAACGCGATAGGTTGTGAGTTCGATTCTCACTCCAGGAAATGGAATTTTTCATTTCCTGGGTTTGGTCACAAGGCAAAAGCGCGGCGTTGAGTTCCGCAACTCATCACGCAATGCCTCAATTCGGCGGAAAGTAGGGAACGGAGTGTCCTAACACTAGGTTCTCTCCGCCTACCCTGCTATATGCGGGATACAGCGTGAAGGTATGTATGTATGTATGTATATTAAAGACCTTAAATGCGTATAGGTACCTATATACGAACAAACTTATCAATAGAATAATCATAAACATTTTATTTGTAACAGTGGCAATATCTATAAAAATGTAATTTCAACTCAAGCCAGTTCAGACGAGTTCACCGTCAAAGAAATCTAACATTGGGATTTTTTTATTACCTTTACTTATCTTTCAAGTTTCATGAGGTAAGTAAAGACAATATAGGACATATGCTGCAGTTAACCATTTTGGGGGGACTTAACTCCATAATTTTATTTTAGTATCTAACGTTTATATTAAATAACGATTATTAAATACAGCCTATTAAATATAATATTTATATATTTTTTCATTTCTTTGCTGACATTTAACACACAGTTTCGTACGGAAAGTGGGGTAGTGTTTTGACACTAGGTTCTTTCTGACTATGCGGCTTTATGGGGGAAAACGGTGAAAAAAAATATATAATACGGGCTTATGCCATCGTAACGAAATTGGATAAGCTTAACTAAACCTATAGATATAGATTTGAATCTTTCTTCGAGGGCACAGCTTTTTATATTTTTAAAATATTTTAATATGTGGGGAACGGATTTGTTGAAAGAGAACGGAGTGTCTTCACACTAGGTTCTCAGGTTCCCTCTGCCTACCCTGCTATATGCGGGATACAGCGTGAAGTTAAAAAAGAAAAAAAAAAAAGAAAAATATATTTTAGCAGTTCCTCCGATCTTTTGCCTATTATAAAACTTGCTTATAAAAAAAATTGCAAATGAGATGATGAATGAGAAGATTTTGACAATATTATATATATAATTAACACCTATCGTGGCGCAGAGGCACGAGTGCGACTGTAAACGCCACAGGTTGTGAGTTCGATTCCCACTCGTGGAAATGGTTTTTTTTCATTTCCTGGGTTTGGTAACAAGGCAAAGCGGGGCGTTGAGTTCCGCCACTCAGTACGAAATGCCTCAATTCGGCGGAAAGTGGGGAACGGAGTGTCTTAACACTAGGTTCCCTTTGCCTACCCTGCTATACGAGTATGCGGGATAAAGCGTGACGCTATGTATATATGTATATATAATTTCTGCACATCCAAACCTACCTGTACCTATACCTATTGACTTCCTAAAATACAAAAAAGATAAAGACTAGGATAAAGGGAACTGTTTTCTAAATTTGACCCAAATACCCTGTCCATAAAAGTCGATAAGCCAAACAGTTTTTCTCGAGTTCAACAAAGGCCGTGGCCGTTGTAAAAGAGTATCTACTTTGTCCCTCCCACCGGGTGGGGTGACGAGACTAAGGCAACGATATTACGACTTTGCTCATGAAAATAAATGTTGCTGGAACCGTCTGGATATAACGTGATGAATAATAAAATGAATATTCTCCGTTCTTTTGTCTTTCTAACATGTTTATTAAATATTTTTATGACAAAATTTAAGAAGTTCTCTTATCATTTTGTATTATCATTTTTTTAGCATTTTCCATTCACACCTTACCTATATATGGTTATGGCAGCCCAACGCAGATAGTGCAAAACGGCCTGGCGGAGTTGGCGAACCAGCAAGGCAAGGTGGATGGCCCAGGGCGACGGTAGAGGGCGCGTGCAGTTACCGTCGGCCAGACACTGCATCCAATCGTTCCTCTGATCGTAGCGGTACTCCGTTCCATTGGAATAAGGAACGAGCGGACGAGAGAGTGCGTCTGTGTATGCACACACAATTACGTACTATAACATATTCCCGCGCAGATGACACCTGGCAAATCAGTGTGTCGCCGTCGACGGATACGTCTAGGAGGACATCATATACTCGTATGGTTATGAGGAGTATAATATGAAACTAAGGTAGCAATAGGTTCAAATGCTACACGATTAAAACTTTCGATATCTATACTTTAATGTAATGACGCTGAAGAGTTTGTTTGTTTTGTTTAAAGGGATAGATTTGAAAAAAACTTTTTATATATTGCTTACATAGTGGATGAAAAATTATAAGTATACGGTACGTACTATCTAAGAAAATGCAAGTTTTTAGATATCGTTAAAAAAAAAATTTAATGACGAAAATAATATGGCAAAGATCGCCTAACGAATATGAATATGGGGGTGGTAACTAATTAATAAGTATACTGACGTCAAATAAAATCTCACTTCCTGTAAATGCACTTTGTTTGGTGGTAGGAGGTTCGTCCTCCGTCTGGCTCGCGACCACTATCATGTCAAAGACGAACCGGAACACATCATAAGATATTTGGCGGTTCGTCTTTGACATG
>JAKGSA010000459.1:253571-326170 GCA_033558755.1 Philaethria dido
GTTTGCCATCCGTTATCCATTAAAAAAAAAAAAAAAAAACTTCAGTCGTGTAGACTGAAGTTTTTTATAACAAAAAAATAACAAAAAAATGCTATAACAAATACCTACCTATAACAAAAAAATACTCTATATAAACTTTACCTTCACGTCTTATAAGAGAAGCTATACATATGAATCTATTTACAATTCCATCCGCCCTTGAAGGCTTTTTACTGCGACAGTGACATCGTGACCACGCCCATTGGCGACAAAGCCGTAGGCCACGCCCATCGCGACATTTTACACCAATCACAGAGCGATCTCAATTTTTTTATGGCCACGTAATTGGGCACGTAGTTTCAAGTAATCTGAATACAATCTTAATATGGGCGGTTTGAGGAAACTCGTGGAAGCATTTTATTTGAAAAGCGATTTGGTAACTAAATATATATAGATATATGTTTATAATTACTTCATACATATTTCTTTTAAATTGTTTGGCATTTATATTAAAAGAAACAATAAAACAAAAAGTTTGATTCATAAAGTATCGAGAGATAAAATTTTCGATACCATGAATTATCTATTACCTATCTTCACAAGGTACTATAAAATACTTTAACATAAACATAAGTTGTAAAATAATCTCGCAAGTAGTCGCAATTCCAAATGGAACCTAACTGGAAACACTAACACACACATAGCTGTGTAAAAACCGTAATACCCCGGCAGGGGGGGACACTGGGGGGACAGTGGAGGGGGGACAAAAAGCTCAAGTGCAGAGGCTGTATCGATCCGAGCGACCGGCGACATGGCTGGGTCAAATCTGTAAGGCTTAGATCACAGTGAAAGAGATGCTTTGCTAAACTATATAAATATGACGTTAGATACCAAATAATCTAAATTGTAATTTTGAATTTAAGTTTTGAATATTTTGCCTAGCTATTATATAAAATTTGACAGTAAATTGCACACTTTTAGTGGTAAAGAATTGGTTAGGTAGAGAGAGAAGAGCGAACAGTGAAGATGAACCTTAATATGTATTTTAAAGGGGGCCCTTAATCCTACGCTTGTGTCGTAAGTCCCAGGCAGTCTCCAAACTCCTCTCAGCTGCAGCGCGATGGGCCCGGCACCCGCACGGTGAATTTATATATTGCTTAGAAATTTCTTCTCTTTCAAATTTATATAGATGCATAAATATAAATCTAATAGTCTTTGAAAATGAATAATCTTCAAGAATTTTCTTTGTCTTGCGATTTTCTCACCTAGTAACAGCACAAAATAGGAACCTTTTATGCTGAATTGTTAAAGCCAATGTAGTGCTCTATTTGAACATGATACGAGAAACGAAATAAATACTTTATACTAGTTTTCCCGAATGGACTTGATACATAGATTGATAGGTAGATTACAAGTGACCACCATTATTTTTTTGTTTTATTTATCCTGATCACTACGGTTACGTGGTCCGTAACTTTGGTCAACTTCCACAATATTTTCATATCACTTAATTGAACTTAGGAAATAAGTTTTTTTTTTCCAAAGAGAGTCCAAGTATTTTAGTTGCCTACTTAATATATTATTATTACTTATTATAACCATTAAATCAATACGTGTTAAAATAATATTCATAGTGGAAAATACTATGACCTTTTTTTATTTCATTTTTATTGCTTAAATAATTTTGATGACATTTTTGTGTCTTATAATATAATGAAAATATCTTTAATCCTTATAATATAATGAAAATATCTTTATTATTAAACCTAAGAGTAAGTAAGAAACTAATTAAAAATATAGTACCTTTAAGTATGCAGTGAGTGTGTGAGTGAACACGTAGCGACGCTACGTGGCGTAGGAATTCTAAAGTATGTCGTCCTGTTGAATCTACGGGCTATATTATGATTATTTATAAAGAGTAAATTAAATCTTCATAATTATGTATGAACGCCTGGCGCAGAGGCACAAGCGTGCGACTATAAACGCGACAGGTTGTGGGTTCGATTCCCACTCCAGAAAATATTAGTATTTTCATTTCCTGGGTTTGGTAACAAGGCAAAGCGCGGCGTTGAGTTCCGCCACTCAACACGCAATGCCTCAATTTGGCGTAAAGTGGGGAACGGAATTGTTGTAAGAGAACGGAGTGTCTTAACACTAGGTTCTCAGGTTCCCTCTGCCTGCCCTGCTATGTGGGATACAGCGTGAAGTTAAAAAAAAATAGAATTATTTATAAAATTTTTGGAACTCATTAACATCTATATTTATGAAGTTAGTTTTAATATTTTTTTTGGTTTGTAATTATCACATGTCCCACAAAGATTATAATTATATATAACCCTTCTTTTAACTTCGGGCAAATTGGAAACGTGTATTATGTATTGGAATTCAAGAAAATATTTATAAATAAGTATATATTGTAAGCCTGTCGTGGCGCAAAGGCACAAACGTGCGACTGTAAGCGCGATAGGTTGTGGGTTCAATTCCCACTCCAGGAAATGGAATTTTTCATTTTCTAAGTTTGGTCACAAGACAAAAACGCGGCGTTGAGTTCCGCCACTCAGCACGCAATGCCTCAATTCGGCGGAAAGTGGGGAACGGAGTGTCTTAACACTAGGTTCCCTCTGCCTACCCTGCTATATGCGGGATACAGCGTGAAGCTATGTATGTATGTATGTATATTATAAGCAAACCTGGGGGCAAAAGCGATAATCGTGTATGTAATTTGTTATCGTTATCTTTCTTTAAAACACAAATTCTAAAAATATCCAATTATTTAAATATTTAACTGATAATAGAGACCTTATTGAACTTTACTTTAAGTAATACCAGCCTAAAGTGGCCGTCATGGATCAGTAGGATGACATCTGACTGTAAACATTACTGGTTGTGGCCTCGATCTTCTCTCGGGGAAATGATTATTTATCAACATAATAAATAAATTCTGGAATTATCCTTTAGAATCGTTAACACATCAAGGTCATAGGTTCAAAATACTCTTATGTTTATAACCTTAAAACTCCTTTCTTGTCTTAAAGAGACACAAAGAGATTGCTTTGTTGTGCCCTGATAGCAGACAAAGATAAGGTATTGCTAATTTTATAATAAAATAAATAAGACAAAAATCTTCATATTAATATGTGTTTTTCTTTTTTTTTTTAACTTCACGCTGTATCCCGCATATAGCAGGGTAGGCAGAGGTAGGCACTTCAGGAAATGTAAAATTTTGTATTTTCATTTCTTGGGTTTGGTATCTAGGCAAAGCGCGGCGTTGAGTTCCGGCACTCAACACACAATGCCTAAATTCGGCGGAAAGTGGGGAACGGAATTGTTGAAAGAGATTGGAGTGTCTTAACACTAGGTTCTCTGGTTCCCTCTGCCTACCCCGCTAATAGCGGGATACAGCGTGAAGTTAAAAAAAAAATATATATATTAAATTATTATTTATACAGTGCAAATTTCCTTCAATTTTACAACGTCTTAAATAATAATTATTAACTAAGCTCACACAACTATAAAAGACAAAATCACTTCCGGTTATATATACAAAAGCAACTCAAAAGTTAATTTTACACTCAACAAAATTGAATATGATGAGCTGTTTTCTTAACCTATATATTATTTTAATACATATAAGAGTACTTATACTTCAAAACGCAATGAAGCTTTGTAGATCATTTTTCACGATGGATATTGGAACATCAAAGAGCTTTTTATATTGTATAAGCTTTGACTAATATTATCTAATAACAAAGTCTAGTTTCATACAAATGATTACTTTTAATCTACTTTGTACACATATAAATCGATTTCTTTGATATATTTTACATTGAACTTATAATGTAGATGGTTTTTATATAATATTGTTGTTGTATACCAAGACGTCATCGTTCACGTTTTTTCAGTTCAAGGTTTATAGTACATACATACATAGCTTCACGCTGTATCCCGCATATAGCAGGGTAGGCAGAGGGAACCTAGAGTTAAGACACTCCGTTCCCCACTTTCCGCCCAATTGAGGCATTGTGTGCTGTGTGGAGGAACTCAACGCCGCGCTTTGCCTTGTTACCAAACCCAAGAAAATTGAATGAAAAATTCCATTTCCTGGAGTGGGAATCGAACCCACAACCTGTCGCGTTTACAGTCGCTTGTGCCTCTGCGCCACGACAGAAATAAGTCTTACTTATAGTACCCTAATTTGTCCCTATTTTTCTTATTGTACCTTAATTTGAATTTTAAACAAGAATTTTTATTTAGTCCATCTCCACACACTCTATTGGACTAAATAATTAAAAAGATTATCGCTAAAGCAATACCTTTAATTGGTAACTTTACATGTAAGAAAATAACGTCGACTTATAAAAAAATGTATTAAACGCTATCGTGTTGAACTTAGAAAGCCGGAATGATTATTGCTACAAATTGTAGTTGTAGTTGTTTCTAATAGTGAATTATCACCAAATGTCTTTGGGTACACAAAATACAATTTTTTTTATATAGTTTAAATATTAAAAATCTGATTTTGGCTATTCAGAACGAGCAATCCACATAAAAATGAATTGCAATACAAAATAAACGTACAAACGACACCCTTGCAATCGTCTTGGAACAAAGCTACTCTTTTCAAATATTAAAATTTAATCGCTCGGTTGTCGCGAGCCAAATTAGGTTCTCTTGAGAGATTGACACAGAGTATATGAAATATAGATAGTTCATTATATTGTGCGTAATTTCTACGTATTTTTAACTCTATAATTATTTTGATATAAATTTCTTCTGCATTTTGTATTGGAGTCTCATAAAAAAGTAGCTTTTACGTGCTTGTTCCGCAATGCAATTCGTTCCCCGCCTCCCGCCAGCATTCGGGACATGACGCGTTAAGTGGCGGAACTCAACGCCGCGCTTCGTTACAAACGTTGTAGATTTAAATTATGGAACCAAAGTTAATTATGAATGTTAGAGAATGTCACTTTACAAAATTGATTTCTGGGAATTGGGTAATGTACATACATATCTCATACCCTTCCGTTATTTCCAAACCAAAACTCATATCAACATTGATAGAAAAACATTAATCTATTCTTGTTTAATGTTTAATACCATTTTTTATTACAAATTAAATATATTAACTAATTTTTTGCCCTAAAAGTACCCAGATGGCACATCTACAAAATATTCTATGTAGCAATCGTGCAGTGATATTCCAGAGACGAAGAGAACTGATATTAATTCTTAGCGCCTCCCGTGAATGATTTACAAGCCGTCGTTTGTTTACAGTTACCGGAGTTCTCATTTAACTGCTGTCTCTGGAGATATTAAGTGACTTAGAGCTAAGGAAGCTTTATTGTCACATTATTTTACAATTTCCCCTTAATGGCTTTAGAATTTATGGTATTTTTGTCAAAAATTGTGTTAAAAATTCTTAATATAATTGTTTTTTCCACATATCATGGTAGACACGGAAGATATAATGTCAAGTCACTCTATTATGCACCTTTTGAAATCGGAATATTGTGCACTAAGTGGCGGGACAGAACGTCGCGCTTTACCTTACTAGTAGCAGGGAAGTGCCATCAATCGTGTATAAAGTCAAACGCTGTTTGTTTGCTGTTTTGATTTTTTTACTACAATTTTATTTCGTTATAAGTGAAGGTCGTTTAGTACTAATGGATCTTTTTAAACATGCTATTTTTAGTTGGTTTTTAACGATAAAACCTCCTTCGTGTGTTCTCTATACAACGTGACATTGGTGAAGTGATTTGTGATCAACTGGCACGTTCGAAGCGCCATAATTAAAGAACTGATAAACTATTCTCGATTAGAGCCTACAATTAGTGTTTTCAGTTTTATACATGTCTCAACTGCGCCATTATAAAAAGATGTGCAAAAAAATTATGACATTGTACTATATCTACAATTTATAACTGAATATGGAATATATAGATGGTAAATAAATTATAATATTTTCGTAATGTGTAATATACATATAAATGAAAATATACTTTATTTCAGCTTCACGCTGTATCCTGCATATAGCAGGGTAGGCAGAAGGAACCTGAAAATCTACTGTTAAGACACTCCGTTCCCTACTTTTCGCCGAATCGAGGTATTACGTGCTGAGTGGGGGAAGTGCCTTATTACCAAACCCAGGAAATAAAAATACTAAACTTTTACATTTCCTGGAGTGGGAATAGAACCCACAACCTGTCACGTTTGCAGTCACACGCTTGTGCCTCTGCACCACGTCAGGCGCAAGTTTGAAATTGTACTAAATAAATTATAATTATATATAACAATTCCCTACAATGACAACACATCAAAACTTTTTAGTAATAATCTCAAGCAATGGCTAACAAACTTTTGAAATATCAATTGGCATTTCTAAGAAATGAGTTTGCCAGTTTAGAAGGTGCCGCCAGATGAGGGTAAAGAAATATATCTCTTACTTAAGCAGCATTTAATATTTCAATATTTTGACGGTTGGCTTAATGTGAGTTAGCGTGCAAGCCATGCCCTAAGTCCAGACAAAATAAAACGTATCCTACGGCGTAAAACAGGTAGCCCGCGATTTCATTTGGACATGACATTACAGAGGTATAAGTAATTTGATACTTTTTGATATTTTGTATAATATTTATTAATTTTTTTTAGCTTCAAGCTTTTTTCCGTATTACTTAATAGGCAGAGAGAACTTAGGGGCAAGACACTCTGCTTTCCGCTCTATTTCAATCACATTTTGATTAGCATCTTTCCAGAGCGGAGAAAATGCAACAATTTAAATATAAAAGTATATCGAAAGTTATTGTAATCGTTATAATTACCATGATTATCCTTACAAAAATATCAGATTCATACCCTGAAAATACTGTATTACAATCGGATCTAGACTTGAGTGCAAATTTTGAGGAAAATCAGATTTATAGATAGCCTAAATATAAGCCTATTCCATTAGACGACTGACAAAAAGCTAATGCTGTATGCTGTCTATCAAAAATGGGAAGATAATGTTTATTTAACTTCTTTCAGAATGAGAATTGAACCCACATAATAATATTTCAAAATAAAAACTACGAGAAATTTTAATTTTAAAGTTTACATCATGCTCAAGACTCATCAAACCCTACATTTCCCCTAAATGTTACAAACAACACATAGTGGTTGTTTATTGAATTGCCGCGATTATTATAATAGGTCATCCGGTCCATAGGCTGATATTTGGCGTCACGGCTTAATACTACAGTACACCAGTTAACATTACCTTTATTACTTATGCACAAAGACTATTTTTGCATACTTCGACATATTTCATACATGAATAACACTCACTAACTTAGAAATTAGAATAATGATAAGATTTGAAGATCCTTTAAGCGAAATTTTAGGGTTAAGTTACTATTTTATCATCATTTGGAGGCTTATTTCATATGCAAATGTTGTGTTTTGACGATTATTATCTGTGAGAGTTGTAAATTGTGGATTCGGTGCACAGGTTTTGACATAAAACAAACCAGTTACATACAATTCGATCATACAACTTTGTACCACAAAGTTTGACTTTCGAATATGTTTTCCTCATTGACAATTGAGGCTTAAAATCTAAGAAATGACATTTTCCGTGTATTGTGCTATTTCTTTATATTCTTTATCTAAAACTCTATTTTCATCTATTATTAAAAGTAATCGGGACATTTTTTTTTATTTTACCTTAAAATTTCGTACAAAACTTAGAATCAAAAAAAAAATTAACAATAATTATTACTTCAGTTGAAAATAAACCGAAGTCATACAAACCTGTATCCTAGATCATGAAAACGTACATTAAAAGTGTCAAACAAGAAGTCATGAAACCATTGTGATATTTACAAGTAATTCCAATTTCTGTACGGAACCCCCAGTTGAGGGACTGAATCTCCCTTGTGATTGATACATACGGGTGTTTGGATTGTTTCTTTTGCTTTTTTCTTTTTGTTTTACTTTTATAAATATTGTTGTATTTGTAATCGACTTATGCTGACACGAAATCTTTAAAAAGTGCTTAATAAATTGTTCTAATAATGCTTCATATTGTGTAACACGCTTTTTTTAGCTTCATCTTTGTCTGTCTGTATTAGAAATAGAAAATATTTTAATAGAATAATAGGAAATATTTTATTAATGGATGTGTAATGCATTATTGTGAGAAATATTACCTTTCTGGTTATCTGGTTACTCCTTATAAAGTTTAAGTATACCAAAAATCATACTTCTACACCCACATAATTTTCAGGTCGAACGATTTTTCTTCACGTGTTAATTAAGAATAACCTAGGGACTTTCAGTCTAATATTAGTTAGCCTTAGCCTTTAATTCTGAAAAACTGTTAAAATTAACATGCACAAAATAAATCAATATAAAAAATTAAAAATAAAAGGAGTACCGACTAAATGTCTTTAATCTCTAATAGTTATAAAAAGTACATACGTACAGAATTATAGTAAAAAATATATTTAAAAAGACCTCAAACATTACCTAAAATCGAACCCGTATCCTCTTATATTTCGTCATTCTTATCAACAATGTATCCCCGTCAGGGTCACGTCGGTCACGTATATGTTACACGTCATTTAGATTGTCGCATTTCATCGGGGGACAAAATATTGACCCCAACCGTACAAGTAGGTACTATTATTTTCCTTTCTCCCATAAATGTTATGGTAATGTTTCCGATGGGGTTAACAGATGTTATCGGTTGTTCTATTGATTTTATTCACTCGTCGTAATTTCTATTATTCGTTATGTAAATACTGAAATGAAAATTTTTTAATTAGTTTTTGTTACTTATATAGGTTTTTTTTTTCAGTTTTTGCAATGTTTGCAGAGTGGAGCATTTTTCCATTCTTCAAAAGAAATTAATCATACCTACTCATTCCTCCAAGTGAGAATGGAACTCACAGTCATCACGATTACAACAATAAGTTTCCCTCTGTGCCACGGTTGCAAATATATGGATGTTGTATTTAATTGTATAAATAGGGTTGGCAACGCGTAAGTGATGCCCCTGGTGTTGTAAGCGTCCATAGGCCACGGTAACCACTTACCATCAGGTGGGCCGTGTGCCTTGTTGCCACCGTCGTGGTATAAAAAAAAAAAAAAATATCATATTTTCTTTTTATACTTACTTCATTTAATGTTATACTTTGTTTATTTTAGTTATTCGTCGATTTTATCGACATATTTTTTCCTATTTGCCATTTGCCAATGCCAAAATTAAAGGAAAAGTAGTTACTCTAAGGAAAATTTAAAAAAGGTAATATTTTAAAAAAGAGGAATTTTTCTATTGTATTTTTTTTAATTTGTGTTATTTCATAACTTTTGGTTGGGTAAACTGGTTTTAATGATACTAGTGCTTCTAATGTGGATATTTAAATTAAATTAGGATATAGTTTTTATTTCATTGGTTATAACTTTATCTTTTGGTTCACTTTATTTCAAATCGTTATTTTTGGCAATATTTTAATTATGAATCGACGAAATTATTGTTTATTTTCAAATACACAATTATAAATAAAATATTTTTAAGTGAAAATAAATACAATCACAGTATATTTATAGGATAAATAATATAAATGAGATATTATAATGTCCCAATGGTATAGGAATGGTGTATATCATCAAAAATGAAAACTTTTCAGTCGACAATGTTCGCGCATTAGCACAACAAAGCTCGCCGATCCGTCATCGCATGACTACTGATTTATTTTAATGGATATATATACTTTTGATAGGGAGTATTCTCGTTCTCTATTATACATTTGATACTATTTACATTATTTTACAGCGCCATTGCGGCGCAGTTGATTGTTTAAATATAAATAGGTTTTTGGTTCGATTCTCACTTGAAGTATCGTTCGGAGTTCTAGCAACCCATCTCATAATAACTCTCTCTTACTAATTCAGAAAATATTTAAAGATAAAAATTTTAAAAATATTTATGTAACGTTTTGTTTATCGTACTTTATTTAAAAATATACATATATACGAATATAATATACTATTTAATAAATGCTTATAACATATTTTAAATATTAAATTAAAATTTCTGTAACATATTGAGTGTTCATTTTGGGGTTATCGAAACCCAATGGGCCAGCGCCTGAAGTAAGAATCAGAGGTACTGGGTTCATAATTGAATTATTCTGACTTGCCTGCTCTTGTAGCGCGACAATTCGCCGTTGAACTCGCAATATTACCTACATACTTTCGAGCTAACAGTGAAGAACGGAGTGTCTTAACACTAAGATCTCTTTGACTACCCTACTATGCGGAAAAATAGTGTAAAGCAAAAACAAAAATCTCTACAATAATTAATTTAATAAGTATTTAATAGAATAACCTTACCTTGAATGCTTACAGTGGCCTCTATCAATCACTTACGAAACCTATCAGGGCATATCCATTATGCAAAAGATAAGTTTGTACAATAACTTGCGGAAACTTACCATTTTCATCCACCTATGTGTGTATCATATGTTTATTATAAGTACTTGAGAGTGGACCCAGCTTCACTTCAATATTTTCTACATTACTTTCAATGCCTGTATCGTCTCATTACTTTCCTCAATTAAAATAATACCAAAATCCTTTCTTAAGTATTGTATAAAAATTACATTTATACCCGTCTCTTGATTTTTTTTTTTTTTTTTATGGATAACGGATAGCAAACGAGCAGAAGGACCACCTGATGGTAAGTGGTTACCTTCGCCCATGGACACCTACAAAACCAAATATGTTGTAGATGCGTTGCCAACCTAGAGGATACAGATGGAAGGGGAGGACAATGTAGTAGTCCGCTATCGGAACCACCATATTTTGGGGAAAAGATAGGTGGGAAAGGGGAAAACCTGGCTTACATGCCATCGAACCGGAACACATCATAAGATATTTGGCGGTTCGTCTTTGACATGACAGTGGTCGCGAGCCAGACGGAGGACGAACCTCCTACCACCAAATGTTACACCAAATGATTTGTTTGTAAATGGATAATTTAACTCTTCTTTATAGATTTTTTTTATTTTTATGCTTTTGCTATATCGGGCTAAACACAGGTACGCTTTGATTGAGTACGTAATTCATAAATTTAAATATATATATTTTTTTTCAACTTCACGCTGTATCCCGCATGTAGCGGGGTAGGCAGAGAGAACTAGAGAACCTAGTGTTAAGACACTCCATTCTTTTTCAACAATTCCGTTCCCCACTTTCCGCCGATTGATCATTGCGTGTTGAGTGGCGGAACTCGACGCCGTTCTTTGCCTTGTTACCAAACCCAAGAAATTAAAATACTAAATTTTACATTTCATGGAGTAGGAATCGAACCCACAACCTGTCGTGTTTACAGTCGCACCCTTGTGCCTCTGCGCCACGTAAATATTATTATACACATATTATATATTCTTTATTGCACTTAGAAACATATCAGAAAACAAAAACATAAAGTTATCTAAAAGAGATCTCTACCAGCCAACCCATGGTAGTGGACAAGTGCAACAGCAGGATAGAGTATCTGTTGAATGACCAAAAATAAAAGAGATAAAAATATTTCCTCTTGATAGATTCAACTGTCGTAGAATCACTTCCAAACTAGAATCACTTCACAACTACTATATTTTACAGATATAGTAATGACATATGTTCAAATTACCATAGAAATCGAACCGCAACAAGTAGATCAGAATAACGTTATATGATTTTCTTACATTAATAAATATGTAGATAGATACTATTCATGTAGAAATATATACTTAATTATTAAAGTAAGACCATAGGTCCTTTGCAGCAAAAGCATTACTGTATCTGCCGCATATAAGAAGCATAAGCAAAGAATAACTGGTGTTATTCTCGGCTTACTTGCTTCTTATTCTTCTTCTTCTTATAAAATATTCCATTTTCCAATTTCGCAAGACATTTCTAGTTAAGTGGCGTAACTCAAAACCGTGCTTCGTCACGTCATGAGAATGCAATGATATTTCTATATTATGTATCTATACTATCAAGTGAGAATTAAACCTAGAATCGCCAGTAAATATTTCGACACTTTGCCCGTCATGGCAAAGCCTTTTTAAAACAGACTATATAACTTTATTTTTCTTATATCGAATTCACACCCACCATTGTTTTATCTTTCCACATCTCCATTGGAGTATCAGCGAGTTTCATATGTGGATGATGAATGGCCTGCCAGAGGGCGGCGGACGGAAAATGTGCAATCAACTTTCACGCCCTCGCCTCGTTTAGTTGACATGTAGAGATAATTTGTAAATGAAATCTTGAGTTTCCTCATAAGAAATACGATTCTTAGATCAAAGATGAAGGAAATACAGCTTCTTTATCTTTACGCACACTTTTTACTCTGATTTCAACTGAACTAACAATCGCATTTGTCTTATCTGTCTAACCTCTACCACACCACTTTGACACAAGTTTAAATATTTTTATTCATACATACATACATACATAGCTTCACGCTGTATCCCGCATATAGCAGGGTAGGCAGAGGGATCCTAGTGTTAGGACACTCCGTTCCCCACTTTCCGCCGAATTGAGCCGATTTTTATTCATAACGAAGGTAATTTCATAAGTAAGGAAAAATAAGAAAATAGAAAAGTAATTCTAATAACAACTAGGGTAGGAAAATCAACGGCCTTACATATTTTACGTATTCAAAATACAACTAATTCATCTCTATATAAGTACCTACAAGCATAATACACATGCCGCTACATCTAAACAAGGGTTAGAACTGCAAACAATTACAAAATTGAAATCCTATATAACATGCCACGAAATTTTACAATAAAACCTCATTTTCTAATCCCCAAAATTGCACTTCTCAGTTCAAATTCAACAGAGGAAGAAAGAATTGACACACGACGCTAACAAAAAGTTAACCGCAACGCATAAACAGATTCCCAAAGTCAATTTCTAAATTGCCAACCATAAAGTCAACCCTCCTAATCCAATCACACCCCGCGTCAACATTTCGTTCTATTATTACTTACCAATATAAACTGAACTCTGTTTTGTGTATGACAATCCTAAAAACAACGTTATTTGCATAGGCGCGAACGTCAAGGAGGGTCATGTTATGTTTGTTATAGTGTAAGAAAATTCTTCTACCTTCACAACATTTTCTAATATTTTTTTTATTTTATTAAAGGATAAGCTTCGAAAAATGCCCTTTTTACGTACAATATTGTGACAAATTGTTTTATAAAAGTAGTACACGCGAAGAAAATAATCCATTTAGTGGTGTGGCGCGCAAATTCATCCGTTATCCGTTAAGGGTACGAGATCAAAAAGCATTCGTATTTCGAACACGCCGTCCTTTTATTTCGCCCGGTCAAAGCCTGGGGTTCGAAATTTAAAATGTACTTAAATTCAATTCGTATTTCCGTTTCTCGAATGTTTTTTTTTCTTTTTAATTTCCATTCGTGTCCATGGCGAGCTTGTTTTTGTCCATTCATAGTTAATGTAGGTGATCTTTTGTGAGGGCTCTCTGTGAAATTGGAGAGGGCATCGTTTTTAGCTTTTTGCAAAATCAAAATTGCCCTTTTTATTCTGTGTATCTTGTTCAGTCTATCATGTGATATTTCGTAATGAATGAATGTCATAGCCCATAGGTATGTTTCATGTAGCTGTATTAAAAGCTTATTTAACCAAAACCTGTGCACTTTGTAATTGAAAAAAAAAAACGTTTATATATGTAATGGATTTGATCCCCTCTTTTAGCGTGATATGTAGCCTTTTGGAAACCGTGACATACATTCTAATAGTTTTGTGGGGAATATGTAGGGTGAATTTGACACGAAAAGAGCAAGACGCTTGTAAGAAATGTACAGTCGTATCAATTGTAAATATTTAATAGTTTGTATAGAAGTATATGTAGCTGGTGTTAAATTCACGATTATTTTATTTTTCACTTCATTTTTTTTTAACTTCACGCTGTATCTCGCATATAGCAGGGTAGGCAGAGGGAACCTGAGAACCTAGTGTTAAGACACTCCATTCTCTTACAAGAATTCCGTTCCCCACTTAATTTAAATATATTTAAAATAAGTGACATTTTCACAAATCTTATTTGTATTTTATTAAAGTTCTGTAATTATTTTGAAACAGCACCAGTAATAGTGATAACTCAAACCAATATAAACATTTTAATTTAAGGAAATTGACCCAGTATCTTCCCATATAGAAGATATTTCTCTTCTACCTCCTAACCCGATTAAAAATGTTCTGAATAAAATAGCAATGCCACAAAAAGGAACATACTGTATAACATAAAAAATCTCATTATATCTACCCCAAGCTAATCTATTGGAAGCCATTGTAAACATCACTTAAAGAAGTCCAGTGGTCACGGAAAATGTGGAAATTTTCAATTGAATCTCACGTCGAGGGACGTCTCACGTCACACACGCTACATTAGCCACGGTCGAGATACTCGTCGTAAATCGTGTGCGTAAGTGATACGAGTTAAGAGTTACGGGGACGGATCTAAGGGGATTTTCCCTTTTTTGAAAGTTAATTTTTTTTTTTATTTTTAAAAATATCTAACCAGAGCCTTCATTGTTTGGTTTGTGAATAACTATTCTTCTTTAAATCTTTTTCATCCTTGTTAGTCCTGTTTGTTGATTTCATGAACATAATTATTTATCATTAATGTAATTTCAATCTAAACAAATTAACCATAATAAAATTATAGTTAAGTTTTAATATAGTAACTACCTACTAAACATACATTATACCGATTGAACGTACATGCATCTTGGAATCAAATTTCCAGTTATACTGTTAATGTCATGACTGGGGCAAAAAACTTTTTCATATATTTTTCATAGCCAATTATTATTAGCCATTTCATTGTTAAATAACCCCTTAAAAAAATTAACAATATTTCCCTCTTAAATTTTGTTTCTATATTTACTAGCAAAAATCTAAACCAAAAGTTCAAAGATAATCAAAATGTTGTCATTGAAAAATTGGTATTTGTTGAGGCCATCGTGGCGCAGTGTTTGACTGTAAGCGCGATTGGTTGTGAGTTATATTCCCGCTCGGATAATAATTATATTTAATTTATTGTCATTTCTCTGCTCTGTCCAGACAAAAGTCGGCGTTGAGTTCCGCCATTTGACAAGTCATGTCTCGAATTCGGTCTGAAAACGGCGAACGAAGTTTCTTGACACTAGATTCTTTCTAACTACCCGGCTATGAGGGATAAAGCGTGAAGCTGCAAAAAAGTTATTATTTTTTTAATAACATAAACATGAATTTAAGGTGTATTCACAAAACCATAAATTAATTTAGAAACGACACGAAATAGACGCCATGCCACTACGTGTCCGCTATATTAAAATACTAAAAACATTTATGAATCTATTTGCTTTCCTCTTTGCTTAAGTCTCTCCTTATTTTTATACAAATAAGATAGAAATTTGTTTAAATTTTAAATTTTCTTTTGTTTTAAACGGTAAATATAAATTGGTTTGTCAGTAAGGGTGAACTACAAAGGCAGTGCGATGCTGCGGTACGGATTCATCATCGCGACAGGCGGTCGTGTTTCCTGGTCGCCCTAATATCTAATATTCGCTCACCTTACTTACTTTAGTATTCGCGCTATGTAACGAATTTTCTAGAAGAAATAAAAATATTATTAGTTTACATTTTAAAAATCGTGTAAAAATATATTTTGGGTACTAATAACGGAATAACAACTTTTTTTTTTCTTAACGTCGTTCTTTTACTTACTAGAACGTAAAAATGAAAATAATTTAAATATCATTTAATTAACCATGCCCCCTAATAAGGTTCGAACCCATAATCATTGTCGTTATTCATCGCTTACAGTCAAACGCTGTTCCACTTTTTATTTATAATTTATGCATCTCTTAGTAGAGTATGCAATTGTACATGATGGATGCCGTCTCAAATATCATATTTTAAAATGTTTGTATCTATCTAAAATTCACTCAACTAATTTTTATTAAGAAATATGCAGAGTGGTAATAAGTGGAGAGTATAGATGGCATATATGGCATAGTATATTTCGCTATATGTATATGCTTAATCATAAATAACTAACAATTAAATATCTATATATTAATACGTGAAGCAAAAACTTTATACCTTTTTTTAGGAAATTTTCGCGGACGAAAGAGCATGAAACTTATCACACTTATAATTTATATAACGAAGGTGTGTAAAATGATAGCATTTTTTTAAAATAATGCAAAAAAAAAATATTAAATTAATAAAATAAATATTATACACACTACTGTAGTTTGACATCCATGTATATAAAAAGTGACATAGTTTGGGATACTAGTAAGTATAATAATTTAACACTTTCATGACAGAATTATCTCATTCTTATACTTTGAGAAAAACATACATAAATGACTTAGCTGACTCAAATATGTTCGCATCTCACAATACCTCGTATAAAAACATAAAAGGACTTCATTCCCCTGTCAAAGTCAGTATCCCGCAAATGTCGTAGAGTTTGCCCGCGGAATGCGCACAAAACTTTCCATCTAATATTTCATCCGCTAATATCGCAACTGAGTTCCCGTCTTTGTTCTTTGTTTGTGGGCATTCTTTATGGCCGCTTTGCATAAATTAATCGCCATATTTTATAAAACGACGGTCTCTAATGAAAATTATTTTTGACTTTTTTTTTTCTCTTGTTAACAATATTTGGATTCTTTAAATTGTAAGTAAGAAATATACTTTAATCTTATATATGTGGTAGTGTTTTGCATTTTATAATACCTGAGCATTACGCAGATTTAACTAATTAGGTATATATTAGGTAATTAGGTTTCATTACACTATTTGTCGCATATCAAGATAGGCTGAGAGAACGAACGAACGTGTATCAAGAAACTCAATTTTCCGTTTCCTACCCCAATTCGATTATTGGGTGTTAAGTGGCGGATCTCAACGCTGCGCATTGTCCCATACTCGGCCAGCGGGAAAATTTAAATATAATAATTCCCCAAGTGAGGATCAAATTCACAACCATCGCGTTTACAACCAGATGATGGCCCACTGCGTTACGATGGCAGTTATTATATTAATGTTACATAATAAATTATGTACTCAATAAAAAAAATCATGCCTGTAGTTAAAACTTCTTACACGAAACAGTTTCCAAGTTGATCGTACGTCACTAATCCGGCGCTAGCGTCGCGACATCCGGCGATGGCGGCCGCGTCATTTCCGCTTCCCCCGGATACAAATAAACCGAGCGTGCATCACACATGCGTGAGATAAATCGTCTGGTTAATTCGCTAAAGATTTATCTTAGCTGACGCTACTAAATGATGTTTAGTGCTCAAGAAGTAAATATTTAAAAAATACATTTATTACGCAAACTATTTTTTTCGTATAGTTAAAAATTAAAAACATAAGTAATTCTCTCATATAACGTTAAATAGGGAAACGTCATATATGGGAACAATACGCGTACCAGGCGTGAATAAGTTGACAAATCTATAATCTAAAATGCGTACTTAAATTTTCAGGTCAGATTTTTTTTTAAATTTATGTTTTACCTGTAAATAACTACATGTTCTTAAAATACTTTTTACTTGAAAGTGATTGATTTGCTTGATTTATTTTATTTATATCGTTTATTCACCTTCTCAATAAAACAATTCTGATGCCAACTTATATTTTAAATAAAAAATATATATTTAAGTCGATATATCAATCTATTACACCTGGTACGTACATATTATAATTAAGTTTGTAACAAAAAAGAAAATCGATTTAAAAAAATGCACTAATATATACAATTATTATGAATAACTCCAAAACTACTCATCAGATCTTAACTAAATTTAAATGGAATGGAACACTATATCAGAAGCACTAGCTTCTTTTTTGTATTATAAAAAAAATCATCAAAAATGGTTCATCCAGTAAAACGTTATGCGATAACACATATAAAAAAATACAGTCGAATGCATAATTGTTTTTGGAAGCTTTTAGAAGGTTATGAAGATGAGTTTATACTGTTCTTATATCTGCCTTTTCAGTTAAAAAGTTAATATTTTCAGCTGGACTTTGATCGTTCGAATATTGATATCAAAATGATGAGTAAAGTATGTAGAATTTTAGAATTATAGAGCTTATAGAGCAAGAATTACACTTTTTACCGAAAGTACCTGCTCAAGATTGTCACCAAGAAGACACAGATAAGTTTCAGAGCTTTCTAAAATCTTATTCGATGAGTTTTACATATGACGCTTCGAACGTGTCCAAATGTACTAATTTTCTTAGTTTTAGGTTAAAGGTTAAGATTTAAACAGATATGAAGTATAAAATCGTTTATTATTTATTTTCAAACTATATTTTCACGCTAGAAAGTATTAATTCTAATCATTATCCATTAGCGTTCTTATCCGAATCGCTTGAGAATGAATTAATCGATTGTGCTCTCATTTCGAAACAGTCCAAATACATTTTTCATGACGAAAATATTTTCAAAAATCTTGTCCATAATGTGATTCGAATTATAATTGTAGTAATCATTATAAAATCATAACTTGTATATTTAGCACTTATTAAGTAAATATTATTAACACACTATAGAAAAAAACTTTAGTCACGTATAAAAATTTAAACATAGCTGAATTCGGATCCCCGTCTCTTGTAAACCGCCAATAGGTGCGGGTTCTAGTCCCGCTACGTGCCAATTTTTATACATTTCGAAAATATTTAACCACTAAACCTATAAATTATTGAACTATTCCCAAACTAATTTCTATTTCTAAAACATATCTAAACAAAGTTATAAATTACACAACATTGTTAGAAAGAATGCTTCTAACAAAGGCTCACAACAAGAGCCGTTAATTTCTCATTTGGCTGGAATGAGACACTACGTCACATGGGTCACAAACACGAAATAGCGACCCTTGTCCCCGCGTCGTTTGCGAGTGCGGCTAATGAACTTCGCATATTGGCAGGGCGCGACCGATACGGACTTGCAGAAGCTAGAAGTGAAATTAATTTATTACTTTTATCTGAACGTGAATGTTGAACGGAATTGTTGAAAGAGAATGGAGTGTCTTAACACTAGGTTCTCTGGTTCCCTCTGCCTACCTTGCTATATGCGGGTTACAGCATGAAGTTAAAAAAAAAACTTTTATCTATTCAATGCTTTGTAAACAAAATGTATTTAGCTAATTCGTGCCGTAGTAGCCTTACTTATCCAAAGTAAGCAAGTAAGTAAATCTGTACGTATTTATTATATAAGAATAGCAGAAGAAAAATATTCTTTCTCTTTTAATTAGATAAGCATTTTGAAAATTTAAGAACTTTGTATTTTAAGTCGTTGGTTTTTTTTAAAAAACTATTTATTAGAATTCAAATAAATTTGTTTATTTTTTATTAAATCTAACAAAGTAGGCAATAAAATTTCGCCTAGAAAGTAACACTTTAAAAAACCATTAAGGCAAAGTGAAAGGACAAATAATTTACGAATGATTTCGATTTTATGAAATATGAGAGTCGTAAAGTATGAATTTTCACAAAAATATATCATAGAATAGCACTTCCAGTATTTTCAGAAATAAAGAAGAGTCTGGACAGTGGTTAATTACGTGCGATAGTTGGGAGCTCACGAGAGAATGATTGCTGCACGGTAACGACGCTTCGCCAATATTCTTTGGATGTGTAAGGCCATGAAATATACATTCTAGGTATAATATAAAAAGAGCTTCCCGCTTTATCCCGCTTAGCAGGCAGTCAGAGAGAGCCTAGTGTCAAGACAGATCGTTTGCCATTTTCTGCCTGATTGCGAGACGTTATGTGTTAAATGGCGGAACTCAATGCCGTGCTTTGTCTTATTAAAACAGATTAAGTATAGTCATTCCGCCGATATGATATAATTTAGATTACTGTGCAAAGAAAGAAGGATAAGTACAACACAAAAATATTATACGCAATTACAAAAGTACATACTATTACTATAAGCAATATGGCAATTACTTTTTATGTACATTATTATTAATTAATAGCAAAATCATAATAAAGAACAATCCGATTGCAAAAAAAAAATAAAACAAATTGGTATAATAGAAACTGTCCAGGGTCAGTAAAAACATATTTTTTGTAGAAATATAAAATCTAAGAAAAATTTTAACATTATTTCCCTAAGCCACACTTCTCGTGGCCCGCCTCCTCAGACCACGTCACAGTAATGTCATTTGGTAGCCTCACAACAACTAGTTTATGGCAGCATTTTGTTGTTCCATCTACTCGTTTCAGAGAAAACACAATATACAAGTCTTTTATATAACGTACAACATTCATTACCTGAAATAAAGATGCCAAAATCAACAATGATGAAAAAAAAATATAGTACAAGTAGCAGGGTAGTTTGAGGGGTTATCTAGTGTCACACTTCGTTTCGTTTTCGTTTTCCACTCTCCGCCGGAATCGAGACGATGTGGCCGAATTTATCGACAATTGGCAATTACCAATGCCAAGAAGTAATTTAAATTCACACGAGGAGAGATTGCACAACCAATCGCGTTTACAAAAATTACTATTTTAAATTAATGTTTACACGCACATTCATTTAATTTTTTAATTATTTAAATAAAAAAAAATACTTTTTCTAAAGTTCTCATTATACTTTTTTATTGTATTTTTCTTCTCAATGTTTTTTTCAAACAGTGTCAGCGTCAGACTCAATTTTAGTTTTGTTTTTATTTAAAAAAAACATTGGAAAATGGAAGACCGTTGTTTCATTTAGATGAAAGAAAACACTTTTTTTGTTGTAGACAGTGTAGTAGTAGGAAACCTAAAAACATACTTTATACATTTTTTCCCCTAAGTGGGTTTTGAATCCATAACTGTCAAACACAACACAACATCACCACACACGATAATTCGTGTAATATAATATATTATAAATATACTATAATAACATCAATTTCTAGTAAAATAATGAATTAATTAAAAATTGTTGCTATTTCGCTATCACAAAAAACCGATAACCTTTATTTTCTAAAATAACAATAACCCACCAGTAGCATTTATCAAGGTCTCATTTACCCCTAAATTTAAATATTACTTTAGGTGGCCATCAATCTAGCAGTTCATTAAACTCGATGCAAAACTCATTTAGCTCCAGGCAGCGTTGAGTTCCAATAGCTGTATGTCCCGAACACTCCAAGTGACAAAGTCATAAACATTTGTCTTTGGACCGTCCAATCGCCATTATAAATACGCTAGCGTAAGTTGACCCCTGTTAAAGCTTTACCGTAAGACTTGTATACAATGAGCTTATAGGCAAAATAATTATACAATTATTGTAACTTTGCTTTATTGTAATAGTGGAAAATAGAGTGTCTTAACACTAGGTTCTCTCTGTCTACACTACCATGCGAGAGAAAGCATGAAGCTGTATAATTATTTCCAATTAAGTAAATATAAAGTAACAATCAATTTTTGACATTTTTTTATATGTCTATATGATTCACCTTTGTAAATTGACGATTCGAAAGTGCTTGTAATAGCCTACATGAATAAAGAATATTTTGATTTTGATTAAAAATATTAAAATAGTAGAATGACTAAAACACAGTTTTAAAGAACAGTAGTCAAAAAACTTTAAACTTTAACTTAATTTGTAAATAAATTGCAAATAAATTTTAAGCTTTAAAATTTAAAATAGTTATTATTAAAGCAAATAATAAGAAATATTCGTTTATTTGGACAATTCACCAACGTTGAGATATAAGCACAGAGTTTTCTATACTGCACTTAAAAAAACCGATACTCAGAAATGTTTCTCGTCGAACCCACTACCTTTCCTATAGCAATGAATGTCCACCACTCAACCAAAATATTAGTCAAAATAAATTTTAAAAAATCATGTTCATAATATTCGCAACGCGATTCGAAAGGTCAAGTTAATTTGGTCGAGAATTACTTATTGAGGACCCGAAACGTTTAGCCGATCCCGTTCTAAATTTAAACAAATAATTTATGTACGGTCACTCTTGACACCGAACGTATTAAATATTCTATAGGGTTGTAACTTTGCTACCGGTTAACTTGTAACAGATAAAAAATATTTTTTAATAAATATTAAATGATTATATAAAAATAAAAATTTATCTTTATTAAGATAGATAAATTTACACAAATAAAATTAAGCGAAATTTTACAAATTGATATTCATACGAGATTGAGATTGAAGCCGCCGATATGAGTGCTTAAGTACTAATATGTATTAATTTTTTTTTTCTTTTTGTATCAATCTTATTGCAGGGTGGTTGACAGAAACTAGGTGACATTGGTGAAGTGGTTTGTGCTCTACTCGCACGTTCGAAGCGCCGTAATTAAAGAAATGAACTATACAGAATCTAATGACACTTCGTTCCTCAATTTACGTAAGAAATTGAGATTTTGCGTGTTGAGTTACGGAACGCTACGATTGGCTTACCAGAGGGGAGCAAAGCGCGGCGTAGAGTTCCGCCACTCAACACGCAACGCCTCAATTCGGCGGAAAGTGGGGAACGGAATTGTTGAAAGAGAATGGAGTGTCTTAACGCTAGGTTTTCTGGTTCCCTCTGCCTACCCTGCTATATGCGGGTTACAGCGTGAAGTTAAAAAAAAAATATTCACAATCTGACGCTGTCTGTTCCATTACGCCACGTCGGGCTTATATTACATTTTCTATTATAAATATTCTTAATAACTTATTTATGCATATAATAATAAATTATTTTTACAACACATGTTAAATATATATTATTTTTTAAACATATATTAGGTAGTTTGAAAGTAATGCTAAATTTAAACACCCTAGGTCCACTTGAATAATTGCTAGTGTCCGAAACAGTCCAGTTGTGGTCATGTTATTAATGTGACTCTCGTTACTGCACACTTACACTAGAATACTATAAGATTACTATATTTTAACACTATTGATTATATAGGGTGTCCCAAAATTAACGCAAGATTTGAATTAAATAGAAAATGCCATTTTTAGTCTTGTTTAGCGAATGAATAATGAATATAATAGCAAATGGCGGCAAAGTCAAATCTTGCGTTAATTTTGGGACACCCTTTATAAATGTATATCTATATCTCTAATAAAAGAGCAAAAACTATCAACTGTCAACTGTCTGTCAGTCTGTCTGTATATTTGAACGCGCATCACGCAAAAACTACTGGATAGAAATGAATGAATTTTGGCATGATAAATAGCTTAGAGTTTAGAGGTACATATAGGATAGTTTTTATCCTGTTATTTGATGTAGTTTCCATGAAAAAAGTAAAAAACCTAAATATACAAATTACTTTATATGCCGATAATAACTGGATGGATATGAATGAGTTTTTTAAAGAGTAATAGCTTAGAACCTGGAGCAACTTATAGGATACCTTTGAATTGATAGCCAGTATAGTTTTTGTAAGAAAAATAAATAACTGACAACCTCAAATTACGTTAATTACTCATACAGTTTCTTTCTAATTTCACTAAGTAATGTAATTATTAGAAATAAAAATATTAAAGAAAATGAAAAAGAGAACAAGAGATATTTATTTCATAGGAATCATTACATATATTAGCACAAAAAATAAAAAACGGTTCTAAGTTTTAAATATCATAGCGAATTAGATGGTATTGAATTCATTGCAGGCAAACTAGCTCAGCGATTCCAGATATGTGTGGAATCATAACAAGTGCAAAATTCATGCGTTACAACCGATATGCACTTGAAAGATTTTTAAATTTAGGTTATATCTGATTCACAAAGTCAATGATGGTATGTTCATTATTAAAGTCAAATAAGTTATCTTTGTCTTTGTGGAAAATGAATACTATTTCGACTAGATTTTTTGATAGAAAAGTTTTTTTTTCTTTTAAAAAACCATTGATCTGTATAATAATTATGAATTTATTATACAAAATAGTCGTTACTTGTCACAAAATAGTATATTAATGTCAAACATATGATAGTGCTTGTAATATTGTTTTTTAACTTCACGCTGTATCCCACATATAGCAGGGTAGGCAGAGGGAACCTGAGAACCTAGTATTAAGACACTCCGTTCTCTCACAACAATTCCGTTCCCCACTGTAATATTTATTTTATTAATTTAATATATTTCTAATAAGCCAATATTTTTCATAATACTGCTAATATGAAAAAAAATATTGTCATTTTGCTCCAAGTTAAAACAAACTTCAATTATGCTAAATTTTATAATCCTGTTCCACATAATACATAAAAAAAAGGTCGATTTTTTTCCTTAAATATACTACTATATCCGATACTCGTAATATGTATGGTCAGAGTAAAAGAAATGTCGGTATTGAATCAGTGTGGGCAACGATAATTAATGTGAGACATTGCGTGTGTTGTTTTTGCACCCTAGCAGTCCTCATCACTGCTTATTATATCTATACGAGTACAAATTGGCAACATATAGTAATTAATAATTTCCCTTTTTCCTACATATCAGTCTTCGGCAGAGAGAATCTACAACTGATAAGTGTCAAAAACTCTGTTTTTCACTTTTATTGAGTGACAGAACTCATGAAAACTAACTCAAATAAAAACTATTTTTTATAGCTTCATACTGTATCTCGCATATTTTATATAAGGCTAGGCAGAGGGATCTTAAGAAACAAGTGTAAGATACGCCTTTCAACAATTCCTTTCCCCAATTTCCACCGGATTGAGGCATTGTGTGCTGAGCGGCGGAACTCAACGCTGTGCTTTGCCTTTTTTACCACACCAGACCCTCTCCAGGAAATGAAAATACTAAATATAATTTATAATTTTCATTTTCTGGAGAGGGAATCGAACCCACAACCTGTCGCGCTTACAGTCGCACGCTTGTGCCTCTGCGCGACAGACTTATCTAATTGAAAACTCAAAATCTTATTACCATTATTTCTAAACCTGTTACTTCTTCTTCCTATATGTATATTATAAAAGATATCTATATTATTTTTTTACCAACAGTCATACAGGTATTGAAATAGTAACTATTAACTCGTAAAAGTTCATTAAAAAATCGCAAGTAACACGTAGTTAAAGGCACTCTTTGAACAATAATATTTTTTATATATGAGCATATTTTTAAAGCGTGATAACAAAAACGTTACCTCTATTAAGTTCGAACATAAACAAAGTATACTTGAACTAGTCGGAAACAAAAATTATGAGTGTCCATCGTGACTGGGAACACACCTTAATGTTAAATTAGGTAATCCATCTAAGAGCAAAGGGCGTTAAGGGCCCAATAAATTAGTATGGGACAGTAGGGATAATAAACACGGCGAGGAAATGGCACTGCCAAATAACTTGTTAGGAGTTGCCCGCACCTCCCCTATTGACTAATTACGTCGCTTTGTTTTCTGTTCAAAAATTTCGGTCAAGCCGTAATGAAAGGAAAATGCCTTAGAAATTTATTATTTCAGCTCATGTGCATGTTTTTTACCACGCTTTTATTACTAATTTCCTTTGTATATATTTGTCAATTAATCAATCTATCAATGCTAAAATATCTTCTTGACTTTCGATTTGTTGAACATTTGGACACGTGTTCGAATCCAGTACCAATACAATATTTTTGTAACTTAACCTTCATATCCTTGCCAAAACGAATACCAGAAAGCGATCACGATAACCAAAAATTACTCTAAAGTGAGATTTTTTTAAGTTTAAAATATTATTTTCACACTCGAATTTGTATCACAATGGCTACATACTGTTAAACAGTTCTCGAATTCATATATACCATAATGGTAAGTAACATTAGCGATACCAGAAATCTATTTTAAATAAAATCCTTAGGAAAATCTATTCCAAGCAAATACGAGAAAAAAGTGGACTTTCGCTATCTATAATTATAGCCCTACATGACGATACTTAACACAAGTAACATACATCTATCAAGCTAATCTATTCAGACGGGTGCTCGCATAAATCGGTGCGCGGGCGCCGGTAAAGCACTGTCTACAAGGATGCCCACTCAGGCCGCGATAGCGCGACATCGCCTTATCTGCCGGCTGGCGAGGTGACACTGTAACCTGCGCTAAGCCAATGAACTTCCTATTGTTTGTTTCGTTTAACAATTGCGTAGAATAAAGGAAGTGTATGACGCAATGGTTGTAGGTTCGATTCTTGCATGGGGAATGAAAAAAAATATCTTATTTCCTCACTCTAGTAAAACAAAGTTCAGACGAAACAGCCAAAGCAGAGTGCCTAATATCAGATAACACCAAATTCTTTTTTTTTTACTTGCTCCATGGCTCCAAAATTTTCAACATTTCTATACACATATTATGTGGCGTAATCTGCATATGTCGTAGTAGATCTAGAATACATACACATAGGCTATATTAATTATCGGTTCCAGTACTGCGATTAAATTTCTTCACATTAAAAATATAAATTCTGATCTAATCAAAATTGTAAGAATTCTCTTGTAACTCACAACACTGAAAATTACAATTAGTATCGAAAGATACATTATTATAGAAAAACAACAAGAAATGTTAAAACACTCTTTCATTCATAATCTATGGCTACAAAATAAACTTATATCTATACATAAATATCTAGTTCATGGTCTCAAGCGTGGTGACAAAGGCAGAGGCTGTGGCGTTATCGAATTACGATTTACGATCGAAAGGCTATCTCCGAAGCTCATGTCCCAAGTATTTTTTATCTCTTGCTAAAGTATTGTGAAGCATTGTTCCGCAATATATGGCTGTCGCACACTTTCTTTATGGGAAATGCGGAATATATATATAGTAGAGTTAGCAAAAAGTAAAGTTTTTAAGCATTTTTTATTATTTCCGTTATTATAAAAGTGTAAAAATTATTTAAAATTTCGATTAATAATACGTAACTGGTCTCCTCCTCGTAAAGATCTTTTTGTCGTCTAATAAACATTGATGCCTACTGAGTGTACGTGCATACGTACTGTACGCACGCACTATTACCCCTAATTCCGGTATATCACAGTCTTTAATTTAATAATAAGAACTACATATTGCAAGGGAACTAATAAGTATAGGTCAATTTAGAATAATCTATATATAAATACGTGAAGCAAAAACTTTGGATCCCTTTTCACGAAACTTATGCGGGCGGAGGAGCATGAAACTTGGCACACTTATAGTTTATATAGAGAATGAGTCCAAGATGCTAATATTTTTAAATAATGCATAAAAAGTATATTAAATTAATAAAATAAATGTTACACAAACTACCATGATTTGACATCCATGTTGTTATAAAGTGACACATACGTCACTACGCAATGCGTTATTAACGCATTTACGGGGACACTAGTACTTATAGATGTCCAACTCCACGTCATAGGCATAAGAAATGCTTCGTTATTATTTTAACACTAAAGTTATTAAGTTTTTCATCTGCAATTCTTATTGAAACACTGTTCTATTAAAAAAATATTAACATATGATAGTTTATTAGTCCTATATATATAGTATTGACATGTAATATTATATCAACAATGAAATATTTAGCTTTTCAAAAAACTTTACTATATAAATAATCCTATAGTAATGCTATAAATATATGACAAATTGCACATATATTACTTAACCATCCACAGAAAAAGTAGAAAGTTATAAATTGCCACTTCGGGACGTCGGCAGTAAAAAGCGAATCATACCAAGTCTTCAGGAGTTCAGTAACGTCGGACATTATCGTACAAGTTTCATGGGATCTGATGTACAGGTGATTCCGCGGTAGAGCACTCACCGATCACTGATATGTCCTGCGACAGAGACGTATTCTAAACGTAGGTTTAATAAAATTATTAAAAAGAAATAGTACACAAGTATGGTCCAAGATGTCGGGTAAAATAAAACAAAATAGAGTAATGACTAAATAATGTAAAGAAATATTTAATAATATATATAGATTTTCTAAAATTTTATATCAAAAACTGTTACAAAATGACTACCTGAAACGAATTTTACCATTATAACTCTTACGCTGTTAGATTAATATGAAAACTCTTCAATTCAAATTTAAAACAAAAAGTACAACATTATATCTAACAGTATCTCACAACATAAATAACCCATCAGCGAACAGGGTATTTATATAATTTCTTTTTCTTAACTTAGTGCCAAAATGATCCGTTCTCCACTTTCCGTCGGGAATCTAGACTTAAGTGGCGGAACTTAACACCACGCTTCGGTTTCCCAGAGCGAAAAAATGAAAATAATTTTAAAATGACTCCGAGTGTGAATTGACCAATTACGTTTACAGTAAGACATTCTCTCATTCTATATTATATACCTGTATTTAAATTTTAAACCAAAAAAAATCTAAAAAATACAAAAAAGAACTATCCAGAATCCGTCACAAGTAGGCATCAATACAAACGGCCGTGTCCCGGGAGAGTCGTACCGCCACGAAAATCATTCCAACGCTAAAATATCAATAAAACACAAACACCCTGCTCTTTGATGGGACACTTTATTTTTTTGTAACGGCCGCTACGACCGCAGCTCAGTGCTTTATGAGATTTACATTCGGTCGTGCCTTTTTATTGCCATTTACAGAATAACGGCTGCACGGAAGGTGGAAGGAAAATGTGTGCTGAATTTATCACCTCTAATTTTTGTACCGGTATTCGTAATACGAGAACGTGTTTGGAAAGGAACTTACGATTTATCTTTTAACTTTGGTTTTAAAAGTTTCGTTTTTTTTTTCTTATATATGGATTTGGAAAATTTAATATATTCTTTTTTTATATGATAGCTGTTAGCTCTGATGTATGTAGTCCCATGTAAATTATGTTAAGATTTGATTAATAGTTTTTGAGATATTCGTAATAATTTTACTTTTTAGTATAGTATTTTCTTTGAAGTCGGTTTTCTTTTTTGTTACAATTTAAGTGATTTCTGGTCCTATTCCCCATATATATACCCATCTTAATAATGCGGTCATTGCACAATTGTGATATCCATGACTGATTCGCAAAGGTTCAAATACTACGATTAGAAAAAATATTTAAAAATTTATAGCTAATATGCATGTATAACGTTCAAGCTTAATCGGTTAGTATACTACCGATCTGTCAACCAATTGACTATGTCTCGTAAATGTCACAAAGTAGAGGACGGAGTGACCTATCTCTAGATTTTCTCCCTAATGAATACAAAAGATTCATTACATAGTTTATGAAGCATTATCGTCAATGTTTCTTACCAAAAGTATAAAAGAAATGACCATAGACAAATGTCCGTACTATATCGGTACCCAATTATATGGAAATATTTTATTAAAAATATCGTATTAAATTAAAATAGATAGCGAAGCGATGTTAAATGTCAGGTAAAGCTTATAGGTACTACAATTCTTACCAATACACAAGCTATCAAGTTTCCTGTATGCACAGTAAATTATCGCCCTATATTTTCGCCAAAATGAAATATCTTATTCATATAACATTACTCAAATACCCATAATCCACATTGCTACAACTTGAAGTTAAAATAATATTACTGTAGTAATATGGAGCAAGCAAAATACTCGTAAGTCATTCTAACCTCACTAAATCGATCCGAAGACACAAGTGACCCTCCTGAACCTCAGAGGGCATTTATTGGAGGTAATTAAAAAGAAAACAGACAAAAGCCCGCAGCTGATCGAGACGTGCAGTGAACGTTAAGTCCGAAGATAGTAGTCATTGGCAATGTTTTTACAATGTTATCGATGAATCATAACAATTTATATTTTTTTTGTTAGTTATTTGACATATTTGTTTGTCATATAATTTTAACTCGTATGTAATTTTAAATTATGATTGTGAATTCAAATCGTGGTAGAGGTAACGATTATTTAAAATTTAGCTACCATTACATTTAAATTAGTTAAATTCTTGACTTCCTCCAGCTAATAAGTCACTTTAATGAAATAAAAATGGAGATTGTTAATAAGAAAAATGTGGACAGATAAAAATATAATTGATATACACAAAGTGCATTTAACTAGTTCTTAAAAACATCATCATTAATTTTAATTGAATAAAGTAAAAAAACGCATGTCGTGGCGCAGAGGCAAGCGTGCGACTGTAAATACGACAGGTTGTAGGTTAGGTCCCCACTCCAGGAAATATAAAATTTAGTATTTTTATTTCTTGGGTTTGGTAACAAGGCGAAGCGCGGCGTTGAGTTCCGCCACTTAACACGCAATGCCTCAATTCGGCGGAAAGTGGGGAACGGAATTGTTGAAAGAGAATGGAGTGTCTTAACACTAGGTTCTCAGGTTCCCTCTGCCTACCCTGCTATATGCGGGACAGAGCGTGGAGTTAAAAAAATTAAATTAAAAAAATCTTCAAAATATTGCAAAAAACAATAAAAAATATTGTCCAAATAAAAATTTATTCCTATTTTATCATATATTGTATATAAATATTTATCCACATTTCTTTTTATCTTGTCGATCTTAGTTATATCTTCACATCACTATACAATCACAAGTCGGTGGAGCAAAAGAGGACTTTTATCAGTCGCGACCGATACCAATACTTCTAGTTTCTAACACGTAATTTATTGCCACCCTACGTATACCTTATATTATATTATTAAGCTTTAACTCCATGTATTAAGGACTATTTTTGTGTTAAATTCGATATATGTATGTACGTTTGGATCGAGAACAATCTTCCTGCTTATCCTGTTCCAAAAGACTTCTGAAGTCCATTTGACAATAGTATAATATAGAGCAAGTCATATATGTAGTATAATAAGAACCTATAATGTATGTAAAATACATTGTATGTCAATAAAATACTATGAGGATGTTATAGTAAAAAACTGGTAACTCAAAGCGCGGCGTTGAGTTCCGTCACTCAATGTTTGAAAGTTTCGATGTTCTTAGCGAAAAGCAGAAAGTGAAGTGTCTTAGCACTGAAAGAATTTAATTAAAAAAAAAAAGATACTATAGAGTTACGATCTACAGAACAACTTGGATTCTAAACAGATAGTACTTATTTAAAATGCATATTGGTATTCAAGACGTAAAAAAATATTTTTCATTTAACGACTACAAGATAATATTTTCTTTTATGTGTGAAATGATGTTCCGGAAATATTTTATTTTTGGAAAAAGGACTGTAAAGCGACAGGTTGTGGGTTCGATTCCCACTCCAGGAAATAAAATATTTTCATTTTCTGGGTTTGGTAATAAGACAAAGCGCGGCGTTGAGTTCCGCCACTCAACACGCAATGCCTCAATATGGCGAAAGTGGGGAACAGATTTGTTGAAGAGAACGGAGTGTCTTAACACTAGGTTCTCAGGTTCCCTCTGCCTACCCTGCTATATGCGGGATACAGCGTGAAGCTAAAAAAAAAAGGAATGGACATATTTTGATAATTGTTGTCAAAATTATTTTTCACATTTTTTCTTTGAAGTTATGTTTATATTTGAGGATTGTAGCTTAATAGCTATCATAGACTCTGTTATTTGATCTAATTCCTGTGTACATCACACACATTTTTAAGCTTTGAATTCATTAATTTAAATTTCATATTCATTTTTTGGTTTTCATCTTTTTATTTGTTAATTAACCTTTTTTAAGCTCATCCAACTATAAATATTTACCGTATAATATATAAATACCTACCTAATACTAGACTGTCAAATCGGTTCCAAGAGCTTAAAATTGATAACATAAATATAATCACTATACAAAGTCACTCTCATGTAAAATAAGAACATACAATATGAAATGTATCTAGCTCTGAAATGACATATTCCGCCAGGAGACGTATTCCAAGAAATAAAATGAAAATATGTTATGCCAAGTATAATTATTCGTTGTGAGTTTTGACATATGACCCGCTAGGGAGCCGTACAGCTTCCACACAGATATTCACGTCGAGCCCACCTGCTAACTTTGCTAACTTGCGAAGTGTAGAGTTCTTTGAAAAGAAAACACATTTTCCATTTCTAATTTCACATATTAGGTGCCATGTAACGAAACAAATATGTAACAAAAGAAATAAAGTACAAAATTAACTTTATACTTTTAACGCCTGTCGTGGCGCAAAGGCACAAGTGTGCGACTGTAAAGCGGCAGGTTCTGGGTTCGATTCCCACTCCACGAAATGAAGTATTTTCATTTTCTGGGTTTGGTAACAAGGCAAAGCGCGGCGTTGAGTTCCACCACTCAACACGCAATGCCTCAATCTGGCGGAAAGTGGAGAACGGATTTGTTGAAAGAGAACGGAGTGTCTTAATACTAAGTTCTCAGGCTCCCTCTGCCTACCCTGCTATATGCAGGAAACCGCGTAAAGTTAAAAAAAAAAACAAAAGAAAAAAAATACTTTTGACTGTATAGGAAAATATTTTATATATAAAATAGCATAGCATAATAATATTTTACATATACTTTGATAAATAAGTAGCTTTTCAAATATAAATTTGGATTTTGCTTCATAATACTCAAATATATTTATTTTTTTTAACTTCACGCTGTATCCCGCATATAACGGGGTAGGCAGAAGGAACCAGAGAACCTAGTGTTAAGATTATTATAGTGTTAAGTTTTGTTTCTCTTTCAACAATTCCGTTCCCCACTTTCCGCCGAATTGAGGCATTGCGTGCTGAGTCGCGGAACTCAACGCCGCACTTTGCCTTGTTACTAAACCCAAGAAATGAAAATACTAAATTTTACATTTCCTGGAGTGGGAATCGAACCCACAACCTGTCACGATACTCAAATATCCTTAAATTATTTTTTTATTAAATCTATTTAGTGCTTTAAAATTAACGTACAATAAGAAGTTTGTTAACGAATAACAATTATAGGTCTATACTTACAAAAAGCAAAATTTCGCTTCGTCTTACAAGAGCTAAGAAGAAACCAGAAATCAAACTCACAATCAATCGTGTTTACAGCCAGACGCTGTTCCACTGCACCCAAGGGCCCCTAATAATTTTATTAGTACTATGCACATACTAGTAAGTGTCCCTTAAACTGTTTAGTAAGACAAGTGCCATAATTCTTATTAAAGTCTTTATACCACATATCTATCGCCAATATGTTTTAACATTTTAAAGTCTGTCGTGGCGCAGAGGCACAAGCGTGCGACTGTAAACGCGACAGGTTGTGGGTTCGATTCCCACTCCAGGAAATGTAAAATTTAGTATTTTCATTTCTTGGGTTTGGTAACAAGGCAAAACGCGGCGTTGAGTTCCGCCTCTCAACACGCAATGCCTCAATTCGGCGGAAAGTGGGGAATGGAATTGTGGAAAGAGAATGGAGTGTCTCACTAGGTTCTCTGGTTCCCTCTGCCTACCCTGCTATATGGTTGCAGCGTGAAGTTATAAAAAAATGTATTAACATAAGAATTAGCTATTGTGTCAAGCCCCATTTTTAAATGCAGGAAAAATGAAGTAAAACTTAATTTTGATGACAATTACATAAAAAGAATAGAAAAGATTTAATTCTCTATAATATTGCGAATCCAACACCATAAAACCGCGAAGGTGTCACGATAACCAAATATTATTAATATACGGCCATTTTGCAGCTACCTCGTTAAATGCAATATGTTCGAATTACTAGAACGTGTTATAACGTAGTATCCATAACTTTTAGGATTAAATTGCGAATTCGCTGTATACTCATAGTTCAAAGGTGCTATGTCCACGAAATGATGAGTAAAGTTTCTCAGAAAAATGGAGATCCCTTGACAAGATAATATGCGACATAAATAATAAAAAATGGCTATAAAGACAATTGATATGTTATGAGAAAGGTGAATATTTATGGTTACCGAGCTCATCGACACGGTGCATGCAGTGCATGTTCTGGACGGGGAAGGCACCATAATATAATACGGAATGATCGCCTCTAATGTGTGTGTAGTGCAAAATATTGGTATAATTTCAATGTCGAAATTGTACTTTACTTTGAAAATAAAGGGTGTCCCAAAATTAACGCAAGATTTGACTTTGCCGCCATTTGCTATTATATTCATTATTCATTCGCTATTAAAAGACTAAAATGGCATTTTCTATTTAATTCTAATCTTGCGTTAATTTTGGGACACCTATATTAATATAATTATTTTGTTCTGTTTTTTTATCACTTGGTAAGCAGATTCGGTGCTATGGTGTTATAATATCGAATGTATATGCATACATGTAAACATGCATATGTACAAAAAATAGCAGCAATAATTCCTTGCCTTTGGCTACTCTGTTATAGTTAATAGATATAAATTTATTTCATCCTTCTTTTTTCTGTTACATATAGTGTAATCGAAATATGTCAAGAGTTAAATGGATCAATAATATTATATATTTTATTTTAACTTAGAAGGTACTCAATGAATGAATAATATTAAAGAATGTAGTATTTTTTTTTTAATTTTATTCTACAACTATACGCTTGTGGTACACTAGTTTAATTTAATTCAATCACAAATATCAACATAAAAGTTATAATTGATGAGTCAAAGAACCAGTAGACCCACAAAATGGGATACAGTATGCAGTTAAATTTTCATCGTGGAACGGCAGATTGTTAAATTCGGTATTAAATTTTCAAATATAATAAGAATTGAACCTGGATTCTGAAGTATCAAGTAAGAAATATCTTTACTATAGCTACGAGCATCTACTGTTACAAAAGCTTAAGTTGAGTCAGTAATTTTTTTACAAAACTTTGCCAATTCAAAATCGTAATATAGAAGATTCAACTAGAATTTGACCAGAATTTTTGCAAAACTTACTTAATAAATACATACAATGAAAATAACAATAATATTAATATATAAGTAGAGCATAGTTCCCTCCACGTTACACGTCGACGACGGTCGAAGCTTACTTTATAGCGTTGTCATATCACTTAATGGCGCGCTCTTTGTCGCTGCCGCGCGGACCGCGTATATCAGCGTATCTCGCGACATCTTGCGGGCGAAACCTCCGTCCAAAGTACCGTTCGATCATATCGATATTGAAGATAAGAACGTGTCTCATTTTTCAATGAAAATTATGATTATTTTCAATTTTTTCCCACGATGCAATAGTATATGCTACAGTTGTGGAAGCTTAAGAAATATTTTTTTCAATTTGAGTATATCCTGTATGGAAATGTCTTTTTGAGCATTTTTTTTGCTTGTATAAAATAAAAAAGCCTTAATACATGCTTATAAAAGAAAATTAATTAATTAAGCTTATTTAATTAAATACCAATAAGAATTATCCTGTTAATTACCCGTCATGAGAAGAATGACGAAGTGCGTCCTCATAAAAGTATTATTATACGACTACCATAATATATAAAAAAAAATCTGCAGTAATTTCAAGTTCCTCGCATGTAACACATACTTATTATACAAGTATTAGGCATAAAACGTTCACGAAATCAATATTTTATGACGGCGAATCTTTGTTTGGTTTAAATTTCTCAACATTCCATAATCAATTCTGAACATATTTTACGGCTCCATATTTAAAATAACTTACAATACAATGTAAACGTATTTCTTTATAACCAAAGGTTGATGACAAAATTCTTCTGAGAAACAAAATAACACCTTTGTCAAACAAGATGCCTTATAAAATATCTAATAAAGTGTCACATAAAGTAAAATGAGGTGGAATGAGCGCGAGATGTTCTTAGAAAGGCGAAGGATACATTGTCACGATAATTGATTTATGCGTCGACTTGAAGGTGACACATTGGACTGTCATTACCGACCATTCAGTTATTTTATTAGCTTGTTATTGCATAAATAAGATTTTTGCATGATTTAGTGATGTCGCTGATGGTTGCGAACGAGTTGGACTTGGTTTTTACGATGATTAATATTACTTTTTTTATTACATATCATGTCTTGGATAAGCAGGGAGTATAAAGTGCACTTTAATTAGTCTTTAGACAAAGCAAAACGCGGCGTTGAGTTCCGCCACTCAACACGCAATGCCTCAATTCGGCGGAAAGTGGGGAACGGAATTGTTGAAAGAGAATGGAGTGTCTTAACACTAGGTTCTCTGGTTCCCTCTGCCTACCCTGCTACATGCGGGTTACAGCGTGAAGTTAAAAAAAAAGAAAAAGACATTTCGAAGTGAATGAAGAATGCAACGCCAAAGTTTATCTAATTAGATAGGATTAATAAATTTTAAGTAATAATAAGGAATGCAACCAAATAGGATATCCGAAATAGACGACGCGGCGTCCTCAACCAAACTAAGTAGAGTAGCCAAAAATACTTTGCTACTATATTAAAGTGACAAGGCAAGGCAAGGTGGATGGCCCAGGGCGACGGTAGAGGGCGCGTGCAGTTACCGTCGGCCAGACACTGCATCCAATCGTTCCTCTGATCGTAGCGGTACTCCGTTCCATTGGAATAAGGAACGAGCGGACGAGAGAGTGCGTCTGTGTATGCGCACACACTTACGTACTATAACATATTCCCGCGCAGATGACACCTGGCAAATCAGTGTGTGGCCGTCGACGGATACGTCTAAGAGGACATCATCAAAGTGACAAACTAGTTAGCGCTTTGATGCATAATTATCTCACTATGAAGCGATAGTTAGTTGCTTCACTAACAAATATGAAATAATTTGGTACAAAGAACAAATAACCTTTCATTATTTAGTAAAACTAAAATACCTATTTCAAACAACGATTATTATTTCACATAACCGTAAAGCTAACCCCAAATTAATTTAAAACATGACAAGAAGGGACAATGGGTATAAATATTAATTGAGACGACCGGTTTCATATCTAGTAGGTAATGAATAAGTAATGTAATGGCTGCTATGTTACGGTCCGAGTGAAAATTATCAATTTCTGGAGTCCCGGGACTCCGGACGGCGCGACCCTTGACTCTGTTTAAACTTCAAGTTCATCTATACGATAAATATACATGATAGGGGTGTAGATTTTAATTATTATTAATGTTTTGTTTTATATTGTTTCATAAAATGAATGAGGCTGTCGTGGTACAGTGGGATGGCGTATGTCTATAGACGATGAGTCCGGGTTCTATATCCATTCGATGGAATAACTATATTATTATTTTTTTTTCATTTTTCATCAAAAAAGACAACGTTGAGTTCCGTTGCTTATCACGCAGTGTCGAATTCGGACGAAAAGCGAACACAGACTCTCTCATCACTAGGGTCTCTCTGCCTATCATGCTATGCAAAAAGGATGTGAAGCTTAAAAATATTACGTGTCTTAAAAATATTATCTGTCGTGGCGCAGAGGCACAATTATCGTGGGCTTGGGTTTGGTAACAAGTAAAGGGCGGCGTTGAGTTCCGCCACTCAACACGCAATGCCTCAATTTGGCGGAAAATGGGGAACGGAATTGTTGAAAGAGAATGAAGTGTCTTAACACTAGGTTCTCTGGTTCCCTCTGCCTACCCCGCTAAATGCGGGATACGGCATGAAGTTAAAAAAAAAAAAGAAAATATTAAAAACTATAGATGTTTTTAACTGTCGAAGTCCATTTCCACTTTTTTACCTTTGCTAGTGTTATCAACAACAGTTTGAGTTGTCGTAGACTACAATTAAAGATGCCTAACCCCATGTACATAAGTTACGAAAACCTTACAAATACAATAACTATCTAATCTCATTTAACATTTGTTTATCTAATACATAATCCATAACGCGATACTACAATATTATTAAATTTAGTTCCCCAATCGATCGAGTACATTCTGAGTCAAAGGCAACCCTATCACCACCCTTGCCGGCTCATATCCAACGTGAAAGCAATTCGGCAAATTGTTATTGACATGTTAATAGTTAGAAGGTCTACTCAGTACTCATGTCGCAGTGCGGGGTTACGTTGTGGTACTTTAGTCATTTGTTTTAGCTCTTAAAAGTTTATTTTGTCACTTTAATAATTACTGGTACCATTGACTCAGTCAGAAACGTTTATCATTGAAAGCAGTTGTGGGTTCTCACATGATGGAATGATTTTATTAATGGGTCAAGAAAAAGATTATATTTTTGATAAACATTTTGTTATATAAAGTGTACTGGTATGCTACGCGTCAACGGATTTCCCAGTATTTATTATTAAAAATAAATCTTCTTGTAGTCAGGAAAGGTACGGTGTTATGTTCCGTCTGGATTTCCGTCATATTAAGTACCTATACTTAATATCTATAAAAATGGGGGACAAGTGGAAATCATATATCAAACACTAATCTTTCTCTGTATATCGATATCTTCCATCTTAAAAGTCATTACGGAGGTTACAAATTCAGGAGTATTTAGAAAGTGTCCATATCAATACAAGTCACTTTCTTATTTTTCTTTCTCTGCCATATTTCTATAATATCTAAAACACAGGTAAACTAACTAACTAAAAACTAGTACAAAATTTGAATCTGCGACCCCATTGTACAGTAAACAGTACCAAAAAGACACCATTAGGTAGCTACTAACAAATATATTTCCTAATAAGCTAACAAGATGCCAATTACGAAATCCTGTCTTAAGATTAGATTTGAGGAGTTCCGAGTTCCCCGGACGTAATGAATTTAGCCCCGAGACAGGTTGTTGTTTGTTCACGTTGTATGACCGCCAGCATCTGTCACAACCCTTTCTTGTAGAAACACTATGTTATAGTAAATTAATGGACAATTAATATTTTTGTGATTTGAAATAAAATTGTTATATAAATTATTTAAAAATATATATAAAATTGTCAAAAAAAATATTTAACGTAACCTAACTTCACGCTTTATCCCTACCGGGGTAGTCAGAGATAACGGAGCGCCAAACGCTACGGTCCCTGCATACCTCTTTCGCCTCGTCCACAGTCATTAACCTCTACATGCATGCCCTCTGGGGGGTCCTCATACTTTTTACGTGACCTTCCTCCAGTATCATTGATACTGTGTTCTCGAAGGTTATATTAAAAAGTAATACGATAAAAATAACAAGATTTGAAGATAAAGAAACCTTAATAATAATAAAAAACCTACCATTTTCTTTTTTAGTTATTTTTCAAATAAGATTTGGCTGTCCAGTTATTGATTAATTATATTTTATTCAAACGTCTAAAAGTTTTCTACCTAGTAAAATCCTATATTATTCTAGTCTCTTCCGAAATTTCTGTATTATTTAGTGAAACATATAAACACACAAACTGTTATACTGCTATTAGACATTTTATCTATTACACAATATAATATTATATCGACCAACACACATATTTCAAAGATTTTTTTAAATTTCACGCTGTATTCCGCATATAGCAGTGTAGGCAGAGGGAACCTGAGAACCTAGTGTTAAGACACTCCGTTCTCTTTCAACAATTCCGTTCCCTACTTTCCGCCAGATTGAGGCATTGCGTGCTGAGTGGCGGAACTCAACGCCGCACTTTGCCTTGTTACCAAACCCAGAAAATGAAAATACTTCATTTCCTAGAGTGGGAATCGAACCCACAACTTGTCGCGTTTACATTCGCACGCTTGCGCCTCTGCGTCACGACAGGCGTTAAAAGTTAATAATTTTATATAAAGTAAAAAAATGAAGCTTGACAGTTTATCCCGATACATTCTATATTAAATGGCCATACACATAACCAAACTTCAAAAAATTTTCATTTATAAATCAAATCTTACTCTTTTCAGATTACTTATAATATTATTAGTTTACAAGAACCATGGCCACCCTAATGATGAGACTCCATAAATAATTCAACTTATCAAGACCCAATTGTGCCAATGGCTCCTCAGGTCGGTCTGTTTATGTTATGGTATCCTATGTAATTATTTATTTATTTATTTTTGGATATTAATAATATTTTCTGACGTAGTTAGAGTGGAATCGGCTAAACGCAGTGTTTTAGCTTCCATTTTTAATCTGTACCTATCTATTAATTAATTAAGGTAAGGAAATCTTGCAACACTATTCCTAACACTTGCCGTACGATTTGCTTGTAAAGTTGCACATGTGTCCGGTTTCTACGACAATACAATAATTTCATATCCTAAACCCAATATCCTTAGCAATACTACCAACAAGACGAAAAATATTAAAAAGTGTGTAAGTGTGTTCCTTTTAGTTTAAACTAAGTAATTGTGATTACTACATTAAATATTCTAAAACAGTAAGGTACAATCATAATATTTCATTTATTTCATTACACTTGCGACAGTGCCGTGTTGTAGTTAAGTGATTTAAAAGTGTAGTAACCCCCTAAACATTTAATTGCCTGTAATTTATCTCGCGATTAATCCGCGAACGCGTCTGCTTCATGCCGCTTAAAAAACGCAAACTTATCTATCGTCTTGATTGCAAGCTGTCATGCCGCGGGATTTTTTTCTAAGCCCTCAATTATAATTAGTTACCTTGTTTTATTTGAAGACCCCCTTAATATTTTTAGGAATTTTGTATTCAACCGCGGTGCAAGACTTAGGCAATGTCATTATGAAGTTTTTTATCAGAAACATAAATTTACAAGGAATAAAGTTTACTTTTAAATATCTATTTATAAGTAATATATTATAAACTACTTAGATATTAAAATAGAGTAATAATGAAAGCTTCGATCAAATCTAACGCCTAATTTCCTTAAATATCTTATACCTATATTATTTCAAGACGTCTGTTGAACTATATTTGGCTAGCGCTATACAAATTTCAGTACCTTCAAATCTTTATAAATATCCAATACTCATATTTTCAATAATACGGTGATGCGGGAATCAAAAATTGACTTTTTTAGTTAGATTTTCGTAACAGATTGCAAGTTGCAATGCAGCACGTTGTTAGAACGCAACATTAGTCACGTAATAAGGGCCCTTGAGTGGCAAACATCCATTTTCTTAAATGTGCGGCGTAATTGGCCCCCACCTCGAGATGTTGCCGGCCGCAAAATTTATTGCTTAATTACCTTAAGACAACGCGTCGCCTCTAACTTCCCGACAGATGTTTTTTATTCCCGTGGAAAAACAAAACGCTTTAAGAATGACATTAATTAATTCTTAATGAAATTCATCTTCACCCTCGTCGTGTTTAATTTAAACGCTCGATTTATTACTTGTACAATTTGTCGCGAACTCTTCTCCCTTCTTGTAATTAAACAAAACCATTCGTTATTACATTTATTTGCATATTACATGGACACTCCAAATTAATCTCTGAAAATCTAATACTGATTACTATTTAAACCATTTTTTCAATATGTCGTTGATGTTTTTCAAAGTTTTTGTGAAAAACACCCAAACGACATGTCGGTGATATGTAAAAGTTAATATTTTCTTTGATACGGGTCTTCTATGGAAGTGTGAAACAATGGCTCGTCAAACCTGAGGTAGCTGTCGCCGGGATTATTCTGATCCTTAAATGCCTTATGAGTTAAATCCTTATAGGAACTGTCGTTGTCGTGATACTGGTGGCTGTTTATCATCCTGTTACCGTTCCTATTATTGGTTGGCATAGGTTTCTTATCTTCTTTTTGAGGCAAAACGGGCGTTGGGGTAACCTTCTCGTCCACTTTCTTATCCTTATTACTAGTGCTAGAACTAGCTAAGTCTCTATATCCAAATCGTCTCTCGTCTTTACGCACAGGGGCATAATATGGGTATCTATTTCTAAACCTATAGTCGTACCTACCAGTTCTAGATAAGTAGTCGTCGTCATTGCGCCTATAGGGGTCAACCGAGTACCGATATCTTAAATCAACACTTGGCGGCGTCCGAACAACTTCCGGTAAGTGCGCGTAATAAATAATCCTCTTAGGCTTCCTCGGAACATAATTATCGTACGCTTCATCATATCTGTCCACTCTCGGCCCGTACCCGGGGTAGTACCTTTTGCTATCGTATAAATCATAGTACGGATCACGCCTGTATAAATCGTCAGCACCATAATATCGATCATCGTAGTACGGCCGCCTGTTGTCTTCCGGATAATAAACGGCCTGCCTCGGATACACGGGTTTGTACGGCATTCTCTCCTCTTCGGGTCTTACGAATTCGGTTCTTAAATCATCGGTCCTTGTTGGTCTCTGTATCGATTCTTTATCATTCCTCGACTCGGAAGCCTCGAGTACCTTGTTCTGGGTCACGAAATTGACGCGAGGCATTCTGGAATTAATGAGATCGCCCGACGGTTGTGGCGGGGTCAAGATATCGTCTGAATGGTCATCACGGCTCGGAAACGGTAACTTGATCCAGTTTTCGTTGGAAGCTCTAGCTCCCCGGCCTGTTGGCTTGTCCGTTACGCTTTCTGTAGTTTGATACACTTGCGCTACCTGCGGCTCGTCGTTGGTGAGTGATATTTTTGTCGTGGGATCTTCTGATGGTAATGGTCCGGGCAGCCAGGGAGTGTGCTGGTTGACGTCTTTCCTATTATCCGTTCTTATGTTGTAATATTTTTCTTCTTCAATTACATCTCGACGACCCCTAGCAACGTCTTCCGGATTTTCCTGAAAAAAAGAAACAAAACTATATATAACACAGGTATAGCAATATGTAATTATACATTTTTTTCTCATATATACATACATCTAGATCTTCAGTAAAATTGTGTTGTATATCAAACGCCAACACCGATTGTACTAAAACCGCACACCATATAACCGATATCGAGATCGTCTTCATTTTGAAGCAAGTGCACTGAAACAAAATTAATTTATTCATACATTTTATTTATAACAAGACCAAAACTATTTAATATTATCTTATCGCAACTATCAAATCATGCTTAGTGCGCGAAGTAAACTAAGTGATAAATTAACTTGCTTCTACTTTCCATTTTAGAGTAATGAAAATACTACAGATACAAAGTTTCTCTATAAGAATCAAATCCACAACCATCGTGTAAAATTCTCAATTGCCCCACTATAGCGTTTTATTTTAACAAGTCGTCCTCGTCTCCGTGTAAAATACATGTTGCCTTAGCCATGTGTACTATGTCACTTTATAGAAAAATGTTAAAAAATAAATATACTTTTTAATAAAAAAAATACTGTATTTCTATTACATTATGATGAAAAAAGCTGATTTTTCAATTTCCTTCCAAACTAAGGAAACTTAAAATTTGTACAATTTTTTACGTCTCCTGGGTTTGGTAACGAGACAAAGCGCGGCGTTGAGTTCCGCCACTCAGCACGCAATGCCTCAATTCGGCGGAAAGTGGGGAACGGAGTGTCTTAACACTAGGTTCCCTCTGCCTATCCTGCTATATGCGGAATACAGCCTGAAACTATGTATGTATGTATGTGTTTTTATGTCTTAAACAGGAACCGATTTTCTTTCCTTCACATATAATTTTCACAATACATACAATAAAACGCCTAACTTAACTTTTCTTTTATAAAATGTTGAATTTTTTTACAACTTCCGTTCAGTACAGTTTAGTACAGTTCCGTACTAAAATAGCTATGAATAAATTCTTATGCATCTAGATTTAATTCTATACAATTTCATAATGCTGTACAATTTGTACAGCGATATTGTGTTTATCAGACGCAATGGCCGGCGGAAACGCGATGAAATCGACGGAAGTCTCCAAATGTCCACCTAACCGTGAATATTATCTGCCTAAATTGTAAAAAAATCAGTTCGACCTCGAATACTTTTACCTAAATTTATATGTGTGTATGTAAAAAAAATAGCTTCTGTCTACTGACGCTACAATATACGTTTAAAACTGTAGCGAAATAGTTTTTTGGCTTTACGCTGTATCCTGCATATAGCAGGTAGGCAGAGGGAACCCATGAGAACCTGGTGTTATGACACCCGTTCTCTTCAACAATTCTGTTCCCCCACTTTCCGCCGGATCTGGGTCATTGCGTGCTGGATGGCAATTTGTACTAATATGCTATGTTTTGTATTGTATTAAATAATTTAATTTTACTTCGCAACTAACGGGAATAGCATACGCCTCATTTTCTTTACAATATTCAAAATAAGAAACGATTGCGTTTTTCTCGTTGTCTATTTAGTCTTCGGGTATTATGGACTCCTCCATTCTTACGACAAAGTACATATTTAATGCAAGCATTTTAATTGACAGCATTTTGCGGTAAAGATAAAGATAAAAAAAAGGTTTGACGTTATTTCCTGCTGTTTGGATTATTTACCAAAGCAGGGAAATTAAAATACCTTAAATAATATATTATTCTCGAGTGGAATCGAATCCACAACCAAGCGTGTTGGATAATCAGACGCCATTCTACCGCAATCACGACGTCCAATGCTCATCATAAGCTGCCGTATCGCTGTTATTTTTCACATATTGCCAAAAAAATAAAGATTTCTATTTTAATTATAACAATGTTTAGCACAAGCTTGAACTTTTTCTAATTGGGTTAGCTGTTGTGGAAAACATCGAGCTTGGAAAAAATTCTAAACAGTGACTTTAAATATTGAAGAAAACTTTTAAATTATTCTCAAGCTTTTATTACAAAAACGCACCGCGTCGCTCAGCACTATTAACCGGGACTATCCTAGTCACAATTTTTATTTAAATAAATGAATGCAAAAAATCTTATGAAGTTAACTTTTTTCCCACGCCATACGTAAAGTTCACTACACTCGTTCTGGTCCATATGGCCTGTATTATTTTGACAAAATGTCCAATGTCCGTTATCTATATATTGAATTGTCAAGTTGCAGAGAGCTGACCCAGTTTTTAATCTATTGTTGAAAATAGCTCATCTAGTTCAATATTTGGATAATCAATTGATATTTTCCTTATAACAAAATTATTTAAACTATTTAGTGATAATGTTGGGCACGACACGCACACATTACATGAATATATATGACGTAAGCTCGTCATCTTAATTAGAAACCGATAGCTGTAACACAGTGGAACTGTAGCAGGATGATAACTGAAATGTGATGAACTCTTACTTCTTGTCATAGAGTCAACTTCGATGTGATAACACTAGTAAGTACTATAAAAATACTTTATAATTTCATACAAAATTAAAAGCAATTTCTGATCCGATCGATCTGACTATATTTACTATATACTAGTGACCCAGTAAATGCGTTAATAACGCATTGCGTAGTGACGTATATGTTACTTTATATAAACATGGATGTCAAATCATGGTAGTGTGTGTAACATTTATTTTATTAATTTAATATACTTTTTTAGCATTATTTAACAAAAATTTTTTGCATTCTGCACTCCTTCGCTATATAAACTATAAGTGTGCCAAGTTTCATGATCCTCCGTCCGCGTAATTTTCGTAAAAAGAGATCCAAAGTTTTTGTATCACGTATTTATATATAGTAAATTTAATTCATTTTAAACTATCGGTATTAGTCAATAGATTTCCAATAATATAAAATCAATCGTATATCCCAACATATATTGAATATGAACATATGTATTAGCCTCTAGCCATAGAACCTAATTAAAGATACTTTCGTACCTCAAATTTTCACCCAATCAAGGCAGTACGCTCTCAGTAGCTCTATGAATTTTCCAATACAATTTTAAATAATCAAAATGAAATACGTAATATTAACATACATATAGATACTAACCACGTGTCCGAATAAGCCTAAGAGAATAAGCTTCACGCTGTATCCCGCATATAGCAGGGTAGGTAGAGGGAACCCGAGAACCTAGTGTTGAGACACCCCGTTCCCCACTTTCTGCCGAATTGAGGCATGGCGTGCTGAGTGACGGAACTCAACGCCGCGCTCTGCCTTGTTCTCAAACCCAGAAAATGAAAATACTAAACTTTTACATTTCCTGGAGTGGGAATCGTACCCACAACCTATCTGTCGCGTTTACAGTTCTACCTCTGCGCCACAACAGGCGTTACTAAGAGAATAAGAGACGAAAAAAAATCAAAAGTATCGCAATCTACTCAAACCAAACAAAAGTAGCGGAAATATTTAAAACATAATGACCACTTAATTATAACATCAACAATATGGCATTTCTTTGTTTTCCAATAAAATAACGTTGTATGTATTTTTAAAGCAATTGATTTAAATTGTGAATATCAATATTTGTCCAGCCTTCTGTAAAATTAGTCACATACAGTTACGATATTTTAAGTAAAGGTTAGTTAGGTAACATTTTTTTAGGAAAGGAAAAAAAACACCTTTATTCTTTATCCCGCAAAGCATGGTAGTCTGAGAACCTAGTATCAAAACACATCGTTCGCTGCTTGTGATCTAAATTTGATAACTTGCGTAGTAAGTGGCGGAACTCAACGCCGCGCTTTGTCTTATCTTTTCACCGTTCTCAGTGTGAATCTAACCCACATTCAATCGTTTTAACAGTCAGATGCTGTCTCCCTGCGCTACGATGATCTCTTATCTTGGCTTTCTACGTAGAGATGTCAATAAAGGTTTTTCCGCAGGATTGATTGAGAGTTTCGAAGCCACAACTATCGCCATGACGTCAATTACGTTACAAGACAACCAAGAATTACTTGTGATATATAAATATTGTAATTAAATATAAAAATCTTCACTTATTTGAGGCCATCGTGGCGCAGTGGCAGTCCCACAGACTATAAACACATTGGATGTAGGTTCAATTCTCACTCAGAGAAACCATTTTCAAACTGTTTTCCTTTCTCTACTGTGGAACAAAGTGCAAACGTTAAATTCCGCCACTTTACGCAAGTAAGTTCGGGAGATTGGGAGTTCTCTCTATCTAAGTTGTTATGCGGCGCAATGCGTGTAGATGAAAAATAAATAGGTAATTAAAAATCTCACCCATACATAGTCCGTCCTCGCCAATGTCCAAAATCACAGTGTCTATATCGAAGTGGCACACAGTATGAAGGGTCTGCAGTTCAATGCGGCGGTCGCTGATCGGTCACGCTATATGACCGTTTTGTTTGTGGACACAATTGGTGTGTTTCCATTGATTTATAGTTTAAAATATGATTATTTGAAACTTTATTTAAATGAATTATCGAAATATTAAATCTTTTGAAATATTTGTGTTATTAGGTTATGGGGAAAAATCAAAGAATCCACCGAACCACCGGGCCCATAGCGGTGTAGAGGAAATCGGAGCGGTATCTGGGACTTGAAGTATAAACTTAGGGTCACTATTAAAATGTGTATGATCACTTGCCTCTTATATCCCATCCATCTACTTAACCTTAACAGTTTACTAATAATTAATACTTTTATATATAACAATAACGTATAAACTATCCATTATTAACATTAAAAATATAACTATTTTTCTTGTCTTTACTTTTATTTTTTTGCAATTGTGAATTTTTATTTGTGCACCTAACAACATAATGTCGGATCAGAAGAAATATTTATATAAAGAATGAAAATAATCATGTAAGGACTTCGCAGTACTACCGTAATTCAATGTGTTTTCCACTGTGCTAAGAATGTTTAAGTACCTATAGTATTTACTATGCATTACTTTCTCACTCTACGTGAGTGAGATACTTTTCTTTAGGATACAAATAAAACGCAGTGAAAACTTTTCTCAATTTTCCATATCTATATTATTCATATGAAAATTATTTGTACCTACACTTTTTACGAATATGCAGACGAAGCAATATAACATTTTAGTTAAAGTTTATATAGAGAATAAGTTTATAATGTCACCCAGCGTTGATCGACGCGGCGTCATCTGTAATATTTTACTATTGCGCCGCGTCGACCACCGGTGACTGACACATCAAAAAACACTATAAACCATCTCAAAAAATATCTCAATACAAGTAAAATAATTGTTTTCCCACTAATTATCGTAAATGAAACCTAAAATCATTCAAACATTCTTTGGATATTTTACCAAAATCTTAATGGCGGTAAACGTGTTAAGGTAAATTAAATCAATAAATCAAATATTACACATTACATACCTACCTACATAAAGTATATACGTGAGGTATCTTGTTTTTGACATACACTTTCGTATAAAATAACATACACGTTGCTAAGGCAACGCGTATTTTACGCGTCAACGGGGTTATCTAAAACATTAAAAAGCATTAAATCCCATTTTAAAATATTTTGCAGCAATGGACACGATTGCCTAACGGTGAAAATTAGTATATTGTAATTTAGCCGTGTAAATTCACAGGCGTGTCGCCTGCAGGTACATGTACACTCATCTCAAAAACGATAACATTTTGACAATGTATGTATAACCTTAAATTCCGATGAGCGACTGATTATTATTATATAAAGGTCACTTTTGGATTCTTATCATATTAATTGTATTTCATAAATAATAGAATTTTACACAATGTCAACCTTACTTTATATTCATTACGAATATAGCTCGTTCAGCTTTTTGACAAAAAACAAATTGATTAAGAAACCTGTGTTTTTCTTTGTCCATGGTTACAGCTACATAATTATTACAAATAGTAACTATATACAATTTACACCGACTAAAGCTATTGACTTTAGTACCAATACAATAAAGTATTCAAGGAAATTAGAGAAAGGATATCTTAATAGAACGGTATTGACACTAGATGTTCTGGTTCCCTCTGCCTTGCTATGTGCGGGATACAGCGTGAAGCTAAAAAAAAGAAATACGTGAATCATGCCTTAGGCTCTCCACTAAGGCTTGTTGATTATTGTGACAAGATCAAATACCTCAAATTTAAACAACTTTTTAATTTTTTATCAATCAATTGCAGTATTGATTCTTCAAAAAAATATTTAACAGTTATTGTGTGTCAGAAATGTTTGTTGTTTCGAATTTTAACCAATCGCAAACATTTTCAGGCATTTGCGGCGTTGAGTTCTGCCACTCAGCAATGCCTCAATTCGGCGGAAAGTGGGAAACAACACTAGGTTTCATCTGCCTACCCTGCTATATGCGGGATACAGCGTGAAGCTATGTATGCATGTATGCAAACATTATCAATAATCGTCTCCACGAGATATCAAGCAATGATCTTGTTCATTAAGTAATTAAAAGAACTAAAGAATTTGTCTATATATCTAATATTGTCAAATTCTCTCGCCAACTCCCGCTTGCAACGATAAAAAATTATAAGCAAATATTTTAACAAATAAAAAAGGGGAATACTGACTTTACACAACTTGTAGAAAAAGTAAATAATTACAAATACTTAAAAACTATTTATCAGATCTTAACTAAATTTCAATAGGACCACATGAAAAGCGGTAACACATAAAAAAGTTGAATAAAGAACTTCCTATTTTTTAAAGTCGGTTAAGAATATCACAGGAATACTATAATGATATCAATGTGTGGAATTAAATGCTGTTGACGCTCACCCGGGAGGCTCATCAAGTTGTATATTTATTGTAAAAATTTTATTTTGAAAAGAGCAACTGTTGAGATTCTTGCCAGCACTTCTCAGCAGAACTGCCTTCCGAGCCGGTAGTAGCTTCCGTTAGGACTGACACGTCTGACACCTTTGTAAATTGACGATTCGGAAGTGCTTGTAATAGCCTACTTGAATAAAGAATATTTTGATTTTTTTTTATTTTGACAGGTTCACTGTGATCTTGTTCAATAATTCTGTCACCGAACGAGATCACCGAACTGTCAATAAATTACATTTTTTATAATAGAAAGATTTCATGAAATAATCTAATATTTATAATTTATTTTTATAGTATCCAAACAGTTACAATTAAAAACGTTATCAATACTCCTAGACGGAAGCAATAAATATAAAAATCCAAAGAAGACCTTCTTTACAAAAAAGATTAAGTCAAATAAAACAAACAAATATTTATTAAGATATATATTTAATACTATTATTGTTTTATTAAAAAATAGCATTTCCGTACATAGCGCACAAAGCGACAACACGTGACAGTGTGACCATAAATAACGAAAACTAAATTATATAGAACATAAGGCATTGTTAGCACTAAATTTAGAAGCTCCAACTTATATCTAAAAAAATATTAAGCAGTTAATTGTAAATGGTTTGGCTGAAATCTTTACCATGAAAAAAAAAACAAAAAAAAATTGAATTCAGGAACTGAAAACTAATTCTCATACTGTATTACAACAAATGACAACAGAAACTAAATTACGTAATTAACTTAAGAGAAAATAAAAAATATATTTCAAATATATAATATTGAAAATATTATTATTTTTTTATAAAAAAGTGTGGATGTAAAATATGTTTTCATTCACTCCTAGCGTGATATCTAACGCATTCAGCCAAGGCCCTTGTTATTGTGAAGAGATGAAAACCTATATATATGACAGTTTATTTTATATTACTTTCTGTATCTTTGTGTACTATTTAATTCCTATTTTTAATAAAGAATATTTCTAAGTAATCTTTATAAATATATAAGAAATCCTTACTAATATTATAAATGCGAAAGTAACTCTGTCTGTCTATCTGTTACGCTTTCACGCCTAAACCACTGAACCGATTTTGATAAAGTTCGGTATGAAGATAGAACTAAACTTGGGAAAGGACATAGGATACTTTTTATCGCGAAAAAATGATAGAGTGGGTTGAAATAGGGGATGAAAGTTTGTATGGAAGTTCCTTATTGTCAAACATAAAATCATGTAAGATTGTTTAACTGTTTACATTTTCACCACATAAACCACTTAACCAATTTTGACAAATAGTCTAGACCTTGGGAAAGACTATAGGATACTCTTTATCATATCGCGCGATATAACCGAATTTCACGCGGGCGAAGCCGGGGGCGGAAAGCTAGTTAATAATAAATCATTTTCAAATATTCACGTCAAAATAATTTAAATTTCAATTCATTAAGGCAATTGCATCGGTGAGTGCAGAAACAACGTAAGTCCGGATTTTCAAATTTTGCAGGAGGGAGAAAGAAGTGAATAAGTTAGCTTTCTAAGCTAGTTTAAATTGATTACAATTTTTTCCATTCAATTGAATAAAGTACTAACTTAATAGTTTAATGAAATACAGTATGGTTGTGATATCGAGACATTTGTACTAATTTGCAAGCAATTTGTAAAGGAGTCGGTTAACAAAGCATTGCAAGATTTTCTTACAACAATAGATATCTAAATACAAATAAAGCTTATAAAAGCATGTTAGTGTGTGATAAGTAAATTATTAATAACCAATATATCATATAGTAAAAAATCAGCATTATATTTTCAATTTCGAAATTTGTGACAATTTTATTACCGAAAAAAAAACACAAAAAATCACATTACTCAAATCGAGAATTTATTGAAATTCTTGATTTGAGTGACTCCAAGATACCATATAATTACCAAAAACGGTAACATATGACATTCATAGAAAATTCTCATTGAATTAAATATATTTTAACCGTATTAAACAATATGACTCAAGTTTAAACTCAACAGATACTGTTGAAGTTTCATCTGAACGGGTTGGGCACAAATTTAACAGCTTGGCAACTGGCTTCCCTCAAGACGGCGGACCCCGGAATCGGAATCGGGCGGAATCGTGCACATATATCAATATTCGGAAATACATTTTTGGAAACCCGAAGTTTCCAACACTTTACAGTAGTCCATCATAGACTGTACTCTATGTGTGACCACATAGTTTCATTGAATATATGTAAAAATCGCAAAAATCAAAGGTATCATTAAATTCTCACTGGTTCTGTATCAAATGGTACACAAAGACATACATAAAAACAAACTATCACATAAATAGATTAATTTAAAGCATATTCAGTGTGTGGTGGTCTACTCCTGCATGGCGGCCATCTGCGCGGGCGCGGCGGGCTCGCTGTCCTTCTTCTTGGAGCCGGACACGATATCATCAATCCTGAGCAGTAGGATTGCTGTTTCTACTGCTGTTTTGTATACCTGTAACATTAATTATATATTTTAGAATAATACATTTTTTTAACTTCACGCTGTATCCCGCATATAGCAGGGTAGACAGAGGGAACCAGAGAAACTAGTGTTAAGACACTCCATTCTCTTACAACAATTCCGTTCCCCACTTTGCACCAATTTGAGGCATTTCGTGTTGATTGGCGGAACTCAATGCCGCGCTTTGCCTTGTTACCAAGCCCAGGAAATGAAAATACTAACATTTCCTGAAGTGGGAATCGAACCCACAACCTGTCGTGTTTACAGTCGCACGCTTGTGCCTCTACGCCACGACAGGCGTTAAAAAATATTATGGGATATCTATTATAAGATTACAGTATAAAAATATACTGAATAAATATTTGGATTCAATCTTAACACTTATAATTCTTAAATCCCTACCATTATTACTAATATTATAAATATGAATGTAAGATTGTTTCACTGTCAGGCCAAAAATACTCAAGCTTCTTTGCGATTATCATAAAACTTTGTACACATGTTCTTAGAAATACTAAAGAGGATATAGGATACTTTTTATAGAAAAAAATGTTGGCAGACATGATTGATTGTATAAAAAATTGAAAATCTAGCTACTTCAAAGCCATCATATTCCACACGAGCGAAACTGCGGGTAACAGCTAGTAAGCTTTATAGTGATATAAAGCTTTCTGAGGATAAATTACAAATCAATGAATAAAAACATTTTCTATTACCTATCTACCGATATAGCTCCCCTCACAATTTTGTACTAACATTCATTAATTATATCCCCAAAACGAGGTTTAAACCTACACCCTCCAATATATCTAAATAAACACACCTGTAGTTTAACAGCGAGGGGCTCCCAAATCCCCTTAACAGCCATATCCACAATCTCTCCGGTCTCTCCGTCGATGCCGGCGGTGACCCCCGCGGCGGAGTGACGTGCGCGGAGAGCTGTGAGTGTACGGATAGTGTTGGCGCCGCAGTTTTGTGCTAGCGTGCGTGGTATTATTTCTGTGAATTTAAAAATATATTTATTGTATTATGGCTTATAGAAAATGAATCGGTGAGTGCAGAAATAACGCAAGTCAAAAGAAATGCAAAAAATTGAATCGATTTAAATTAGCTTAGAAAGGCAAGATGGGTGTTGTTTTTCTCCCTCCTGTAAAATTTAAAAATCCTGACTTACGTTGTTTCTGCACTCACCGATTCAATTGTCATGTACTGTAGTTTTACTGTTAAAATCATAGTGGAGCAGTGGAATTGCGAAATTTTCATGCAATTATTCTGGGTCAATTCATATTTCGAGTATAGGTTTCTTTTTTATCTTCACATTGTATCCTGCATACAACAAGGTAGGCACAGGGAACCAGACAACCTAGTGTTAACTCAAAGATCATTGTGATGTAGTGGATAGATATTAATGTAATTAATAAGACAAAGCGCAGCATTGAGTTCCGTCATTTAACCCACAATATCTCGAATGCAGGCGGTAAGCGGCTATCTTCATGCTGTGAAGTTAACTTTACGCTGTAACCCACACATAGCAGGGTAGGCAGAGAGAACCTGTGAACCTGGTGTTAAAACACTCCGTTCTCTTTCCGTTGCCCACTTTCCGCCGGAAAGTGGCTAACGGTATGTCTTTATACGAAACTCTCTCCTGTTATATGCAATAAAGCATGATGCTATTTTTTTTAAATATATTTCCCCGTTCTGCTACATTCCGGCACCCGAAACACTCCTTCTCAAAAATGGAGAACGTAGTATTGAACACTAACTTATCACTATCAGAATAACTTAGATAGTTCATAGTTACCAAGTGCCTGTGCCACAGCGCGGTATGGCGTGGTGCGCGGCGCGTTGGCCGCGAGAGCGCCCGACAGCGCCATCTCTACTGCACCACCACCAGCCACTAGTCGCGGGTTTAGTACCTGTGGTGCATATATTGTTTTAGAATTTCCCTGAATTTACCTTAAAAAATATCGCCATAACCAAAACATAAATTATCCAACAACTAATTACTAACAATAGTATAACATGATTTAAGATCCATTTGTCTAATAAAATAATACATAGGCTTTTTTTTTAAATTATATATATTTACCAAATTCTTAGCAACATGAAGGGCATCCTGAAGGTTTCTTTCAATTTCATTTAACACATCCTTGGAAGCTCCACGGAGTAGGATTGTGCAGGCCTAAAATAAAAAAGATTATCATTATACAATCAAAAATATATTGTGTCATAATTTATAACTGAAGGCTTGCATAGATAAATATGATGTCTATGCTTCGAAGTTCTATAACTTAATGACAATTTTAAGACTATGGCATATTAATCTAACAAAAAAAAAACGTCACATTTTTTTATTGTTTTATTGAGAATTGGTTTTTATTAAAAATATATGAATATTTAGTCTTTTTACATACTAAAATAGTAAAAATTAATAGTTTTTATCTAGTTCCGCTCATATTATAACAATATTTACAATTTAAATTGTTTATTAACCCTTTCAAAATTGTAACATAAAACCAGATTTTATAGAAATTGTAATTTTGCGACATATCTCCACCGTCCTCGTATGGATATAATATTGTTAGTTATATTAGATAATTTTTAAATATTATTTTTTTTACTTTACACGCCCTTACTAAATCTAAATTTATTCTATTATTATTATTATATAATATAATTTATAGCTATTTCCCATAGCCTTAAGTTTTCCTACTATTTTAACGATAGTCTACGATTCTATGATTAGTATACTATCTTTTCTCTTCATTTTATTATACAATAAAAAGTGATCATAATTAATTACCATCAAAATGGCTACTCAAACCACCTTATTCAAAACAACACAAACCTTAGGATTCTTGCACTCAGTGACAAAGGTAAAGTATTCATCACCAATCTTCTTAATCTCAAAGAGTCCAGCTTGTGTACCAACATCTGATTCCTTGAGCTCCTCAGTGCGGTTCACGATGGTGGCGCCGCACGCTCGCGCTAAACGATTGTTGTCGGTTTTACGTAATCTGAAATCAATTGTATAAAATGTATTAAAAAATTGTAATAGTTGTAGTAACGATTTCGGAGGAATATAGAGAAATTTTCTGTTTGAACTCCCCTACACTACCCAAGGATATATGTCTATATGTTAAATTTCAGCTCTCTATGACCAGTATTTTCACCTGTATGCTGTGTTACAAACCTTTCATATATACATATTTGTAACATTTTGAATAAATCCAGTCACACATGTATATTTTATTCAGTAGTTTTATCCTTACGCACTTGACATAATCTAAATGAGAAATATAAATAAATTCCTATAGTATTGAAATTCCAGTTTATTGGATAATACTTATTAGTTGCATATTTAGTATGCTCTTTTAGACTCATCAGCTTTATATAAATATGTCTACCACCACACTACACTTTTTGACCTTTAGCTAAAAGGCAAAATATAAAAAATAACTTACCTGCGAATAGCAGTAATGCCAGCTTTAACGAGGTAGTGTTGTGCTAAATCAGACACACCCTTCTCAGTGACCACCACATCAGGTTTCAGTGCTATAATGTCTTCACACTGACGCTGTACATGCTCCTCTTCTAATTGCAGCAGTTTAGTGAAGTCCTGGTATTACACATAAAGAAATTAATTATAATTATTAAAATATCTTAATAATAGTACTCATTTATTAGTAATCATATAAAAACCATATTAGTTGTCACATTTGTAGCATTGTTTTAACTTGTTATTTATTGCTGCGTCATGAAGTGTTTTATGATATTTTGCAAATACCCGAAATTAGCTTAAACAGCCCAGAAAATTACTTGAAAGAACACTTTATAATCAATACTAAAATTATATTAAACTGATGAATTTGATTTTTAAACAAAAACAAAACATTGTATAATAAGCTATCTTTTACTATAAATAATACCATACTATTCTTAAGTATATTTTATATGGAAATTATGATGAACTATTACAAAAAACAAATTTAGACTAACCTGTTCACCAACAATTTCAATGTTAGTTTGGCTTTCTCCTTTTTTGTACTCTAGAGGGCAGTCCAGTAGCAAAATACGCGGGTTCTCAATATATCTCCTCATTTTAGGATGAGTCACATCTTTGTTGAACATCACACCATTTAGTACTTTAGACTCTTCCACTGTGCCACCAGGGATCTTTTCTACTTTGGCATAACTGGAAATACATGGACATTAATAATTTAAATATATTTTCTTGATTAACTACATACTGCAAAGGTTTTAAAAGTTAGTTTTGTATGAGCTGGCAAAATATGAAAGTAATAAAAATACTTGCTATGAGGGGCCTAAATTACTATGGAAATATATATGTTTATACATATTATTTATTATTACTTCTCTTAATACTCAATATAAATATAAATATCCTGATTAGTGCACCGCCTACCACTACTTTATACAAATCCAATATCCAAAGGTTGCCTGGAAGAGATCGCTTTAAGCGATAAGGCCGCCTTATTGTACGCTATTACTACTTCTATGTTATTTGTTTCTTTTTGTGTGCAATAAAGAATATTTGTATTTGTATAAAAAAAAAAGTATCTTCACACTTTTTCCAACATAGCAGGATAGTCAGAGTAAACCGAGTGTCAAGACACTCTGTTTACTGTTCTATATTTATTTATGAATGCTTTATTGCAAAAAGTACAGTGTACAAAAGGCGAGCTTTGCGCTAATTAGCATTCTCTTCCAACCAACTTTTTTTTACATAGAATATAAATATATAGGTGCGTAAAACCAAATTTAAAATGATTATACTCATAATACTCTTAATATTGTTCTAATAAATATTTTGTAAATTTTAAACTTCTTCATTATATCTGAATTATTTTCAATTGACGTACTTTTTAATATCGACTTCAACTCTTCCATTATCATTAATGGTGACTGTATTCACTGCATCTAAGGCAATGTCTACAGCTAGGTCAGCCCAGCGACCAATGTATTTAGTTCCTACACAGGAACGGATCTGAAATATTATATATATATAATAAGAACACAATAAAAACAAAAAATATTTTTAAACAACTATGTATTTAAATTTTCATTAATGAAGAGGCCATTGCGGTGCAGTAATATGACTTATGACAGTAACACAATTGGTTGTTGGTTTGATTTCTACTTGGGGAATATTTAAGTTATTTTCATTTATCTGCTGTGAAAGACAAAGCACAGCATTGTGTTATCTGATATGCAATGTCTTAAGTATGGATGGAAAGCACAGAACAAATTTTCTTGACATTAGATTTTTGTTTATACCACGACGGTTGTTGCCAAACAAGGCCCACCTGATGATAAGTGGTTACCGTGGCCTATGGACGCTTGCAACACCAGGGGCATCACTTACGCGTTGCCGACCCATCAAAAACCTATTTATTCCCCTTTTGAAGAACCCCATATTGTAGCCCTCTGGAAAAACCTCGGCAGGGAAATCATTCCACAATTGGAGAGTCCGCGGAAGAAAGTTCCTTTGAAATCGAACTGTTCGGGACCATTTAGGCTCCAAAGTGTGAGCATGAACTCCCTGTCGATGGCGAGTGGTGCCATGGTGAAAAGTAGATTAGATTGCCTCTTATTACCGTTATGCAGAATAAATGGTTGTTTTATGTATTTAAATATAAGGCACATAGTGCTATGTGGTAAATTTAACAATATATTTACAAAAGGCAGCTTTTATTTACTATGTCATACTCATGTAGTTTAATGAAAATGTAATTTATTACTATACTGTTAGTAAACTCATTAAAAAGGAAATAAAAGAATTAATAAAATTCATAGAACAGTACTTAGTACTTACAACTTCTTTAACCTTCTCCTTGTCATTTAAATCAATAGGTATAGAGATTTTCTCTTGTAACAACTTGACAGCATCTTCTAATGCCTGTCTGTATTCCCTAATGATGACTGTAGGGTGAATATTTTGAGCCAAGAAAGGTTCTGCTACAGCCAGCATTTCTCCAGCCAGGACAATGACAGATGTTGTGCCATCTCCAACCTGAATTAATAATAGATGTCTTTAGATAAAACTTTACTCCACAAATAGTAATGAAATTAATTGTTGACAATTTCTTCATAGGCTAAACTATTTCTGAATATCACAATATTTCATAGTCTGCCTTCTTTTCTTTTCTTTAACTTATGATAAATTTATTGTCATTAATATGCATTCACTATTCTTTGTTTTCACCAATGACCAAAACATGATTTTGCAATATTTTAGTATATTTTATTTGAAAAAATAGAATATTCAATATAGAATAATGGCATAAATGAATAAAGCGTAAAAATATAAAATTATAACCTCTTCATCCTGAGTTCTTGCGATTTCAATCATGGATTTGGCGGCAGGATGCTGAACAGTGATTTCCCTGAGTATAGCATTACCGTCGTTTGTCATTACAATACCACCCATGGGATCCATCAACATTTTTAACATAGCCTGCGGTCCGAGGCATGTTCGAATAACGTCTGCTATCGTCTAAAATAAACATAACATACAACTTATTTTAGCACTGAATGTTAGCTAGGCACGAAAATTTTATGATTTATTCTAGTTCATACTAATATTCACCTTTCCAGCATTAATATTCTCCAACTGAACTTTCCGGCCGGAGTCACGTTTTGTATTTTGGCCTGTAAATAAATTCAGATTCATATAATTTGTTACGAACATAAAATTAAGTAGATACTACATTAAGCATTTTACTCACTCAATACTATAATTGGTTGTTGTCCGTACATTTTGCTAAAATAAATTTAAATACAAAAGACAAAACTCAGAGAAGTTCCAGAAAAGAAAATCAACCAAATTCTCAAATCGCGTGGTGACTAATAGAGTTGCCAGAATACGGTAATAATGTTAAATTAAAAACCAAAACATTGCCAGTAGGAGTTTTAAACGTAGATAAAAAATATCTAGTTTAAGATATTATTTTTATTTCTGAGCTACTGTAAATACGTATTAATTAACTATTTAAAATAAACCTGTAACAGTCTTGGAGTTATGGTTTTTTTTATATGTATAATTGAATGTTTATGAATGATGCTTAATAGTTATTAACATAATGGATTATGCTAGTGTTGTCTAGCAGAATTTAACTGCAATAACTAAACATGTATTTATTTTTTGTCTAAATATTGTAAGATATAAGTTTTTTGATTAAATCGAACGTCATTTGAAAAAAAATAACAAATGTACAAAATACAAAAAAATATTGCCAGCTCTTTGTCAAGTCTGTAAGGTGTAAGGTGGTTTTGTACTATATTACTATACGTACTATGTATTTTTTAAAGTAAATGATAAATCAATTTAAAGTTCTTTTTTCGCGCTATTTTATCATATTTTCTTGGTTGCCTGTAAAATAATAGCCACAAGTAAATGTTGCCATCATTTCAATGAATTGTTCCCAGTTTGGATTACTAATGTAATATAGTAATAAAAGTATATAAAATCTTTATTCCAATTTTTTTTATTAGTGATGATTTTATCAAAAAAATTGTTTTCGGTGTAAAGACGGAATCATATTTCATTTAAAAAATGACTAATCTGTTTTTACAAAGTATTAAGTAAAAAGGCATTTTTATATTTAACTTAATTAACTTATTGTTAAAGTTTTAACGAATTAATGATTTAAAAACTACGAAATTATTGAATAAAATAAAACTTTTTAAATATCGGTCAATTATGGCATCGGTAATTTAAATAAATTCTGTCCTTCTTAGTCTCTTATTGGTACTCTATTAAAACCTTTTCTTCACCCTCCTTTTGGTTACCTACTTCATGTTCATCTTTTTCATTATAGTCAAAGTTCAAACAATCATTTACATGATTGTTATCGACGTCACCTAGAATTAAATACCAATCTTAATCCTCAGGGTTTAAATTCACAAAAATTGAATCTGTTACTTTAGTAAGTTGAAAAAATAGTTCTGGCATTTTTTAATTTAAGCAAAAATATGTTTTTATTTCGTTTTATTATGTTTCTTTTTATATACGATATAATTATTATTAAAAATTGTTTATGAGACACCTCACAGAGTTGTAAAATTGTGAGAATTGAAAATATGAATGAGTATCTACTTAAAATATAATATTCCCAATAATATATAGAGATACACTATAACAAAACTATTTATTAAAATTACTACCTAATTTTTTAGATATTTAAACTTGTAACGAATAAATTATTCACACAGCCATAGTAGATTAAGATCCCATGAACCGCCAGACTTACCTCATAGTATAAAAGATGAAAATTTCTCTGTAAATGTATCTGACAGAGGTAAAAACGATCAGAAAGTATGGAATTTGGGTGTGGTTGCTTCAGGAGATAATACAATAGATAAATATTAAAGGTGCATAACATAGTAGGTACCTCAATTATCTCATAGTATAAAGCTCAATATTTTCATATTTTCTTCGTAATAATATTAGAAATCTCGTCACCCATTTCCAGACACTTAATGTGGTAGTAACTATATTTTATCGCCTGAAGCAACCACACCCCAAATTCCATATTTGCTGATCGTTCTTACCTCTGTCAAATACACTCAGACAATTTTTCAGCTCATATACTATGAGGTTAGTCTGGCGGTTCATGGGTTCTTAATCTATAGGTAATAATTAATAAAATAATTATTGAATATTTTTAAATTTTTAAATAAACGATAGCCAATCCTTGAATTTTCATGAAGTATGAAATTTATATAAGATTTTAAGAGGAAGAGATACAAAATCATTTATTTATGAGTGCAAACAGTAATATAATTTGTCAGTGAGGGCCTCTGTTGGTCATTTTAGAATCAAGGAAGAAAAGGAGAATATACGAACCCTATCCGTTTTAGTATCCTATACGTTCCGCTTGGTTCGGCATAAGCAAAATAGATGTCGCAACTTTATCATCATCTTTTTAAAAAAACTGGATTTATAATAATAATTATGGAAAAAAAATCATTCGTAGGTATAATATTTGCTTTATAGCATTTCATTTGAAAACTTATTATAAAACTTTGAAAATTTAAACTAACGCAACTATAGTTTCGGCGTTGAGTTCCGCCACTCAGCACGCAATGCCTCAATTTGGTGGAAAGTGGGGAACGGAGTGTCTTAACACTAGGTTCCCTCTGCCTACCCCGCTATATGCGGGATACAGCGTGAAGCTATGTATGTATGTATGTATGCAACTATAGTTTTACTATCTTACATAAAAAAATTATTGAATGTAACTAAAAACAGTGCGACAACTTGTAGTCTCAGTAATTAATAATTAAAAAGTAATTTCTGTAGGTACTTCTTAATATTCAGTTTTATTTCGTTTCTCCATATATATTGAATAGGATAAATAGACACATACTGCTTTAATCTCGTTAAAATCTTACATTGCCTGCCATTGGTAAACCAAACGCCTAAAACTGTAAAAAAACTTTAATTTGTTTTTTTATTATCTGATTGATTCTAACGAACATCAATTCTTACTCAAATTTGTCATTATTAGTAATAGAAACTGACTCTCCTCCAATTCCTCTATTTTCTCATTTTCATTGTTTGACATTTGCCGTAATTAAAATCACACCAGAAGAGGTATTTTTTATTTAAAACAATTTCTAACAATTTAATACCATTGCGTGCCTATTTATAACAAATAATAAATAAAAATAAATAAATGCCATAAGTAAGGTTTTAAAGAAAAAAAAATATGGTGCTTAAAGATTTTATTAGTGATCTAAGGAAACATTGAAGACAAAAATTACCCTTTACAAAAAATATTCTGGATATTTTTCACTTTAGATATCTATCACATAGAGACTAGAATAGGTATATGTTTTTAAGTTTAGTCAATATTATGACCACAATGATAAGTTAAACGTACAATATTCGATGGAGAGAAAAACCTTAAAAGTATGAACAATTTTTAAGTTATTTTTAATTTTACGCAGTAATAAGGTATAATAATAATTTATCTCAATAGATTAGTGTAAACTAAGTGCTTATCTATATTAATATACATATATATTTATTATGTGAACATATTATATTTAATTTTATTAACGACTGATATTTGAAATCTACAAATGATGTCTGGCTAAATATAGATTTGAATAGATTGATAGTACATATTTTATTTTATTTACCATATATATATATAATACTTTAATTATAGAATATTTTTAACTTTAAATGACTTTGATTACAATTTACAAATATTTTTACTCTATTAAATATTTTAACTATATTAGATACACAGAATAAATAAATTGACAATGTTTTAAATCGTTTCATAAACATTGAATAACAAGACGTAGAGCTTTTAATCCATAATGTCATCTTCTAAATCCGAAGATTCTGCTTTTGCCTCATCGTTTTTGTCCTTTAATTCCTCTTTACGTTCGAGTGAATGTAAGTTATCATACAAACTCTTTAGATTCCTCATTATATACGAAGTACCGTTTGGCTTGCCCAAAAATCTGTTGCTTCGTTCAAAATATTTCTCTGGCCCTTCACCTTGACCTTGATTCGACCTAACTGGTACTGAAAAAGCTGACAAATGACGAGGCTTTTGACCAAAATCCTTTCCCAATCTTTTATCCAAATTTGGCTCTTCAGGTCGTACCTCTAAACCAATATTCCCAATATTCGGATCTATTGTTTCTGGCACAGCACGTTTCCGATCATAAATATGCCCAGATACACGTAAATCGATGAAGAAATTAAGCGGATCTACGCCAAATTGTGGGTTATAAAGTGGTGGATACCACATCGGTGGTGGAGGCGGAAGGATCAAGTTTGCAGGAGGTACTGAGTTAGCCTCCACAGGATTTCTTCCAACACATGGAGCTGGCTTGGGCAACTCTTCAGTACCAACATCTACAAATGTAGACTGTCTCCCAGGTGGCCCAGGACTACTAGGTTTTGGCGTTTCCGTTTTTGGCGACAATCTTCTTGGTGACTGATCGCAACCTCTTGGTTGTTTTTCGACAGTCAATTCAAGAGGCACTTCAGGGCGCATTTCTGGTTCTTTCTTTTCTTCATCTTGTTTCGGCCAATCACGTCTCCAGTCATTTTCATTTTCAGCAAAATATTTATGAGAGCGACGCTTAAATCGTCGATGATAATGTGGCGGTCGACAACCATGACGAGCATTTACGAACGATCTTAGCATTTCACTAAAGAAGAAAGCATGAGGCTGAAGTGGCAGAGCACTGTAGAGATAAGGCGGTGTAGCAGCCAATAAGCGCGATACCAGCTCTGCGTTTCGTAGTTCACGAACATGTGTTTTAGTGGTCCCGTCTGCGGGCTTTTCCTCCTGAACGGAACTCATGTTGCTTTTTTATCTGAAACAATAACAAAAGTTATACTTATGTAAAAGAGTCAAGACTTTAAGACTTAACGTACTAATAAAGTATGATTTGTATAAAAAAATAAAGGGAAAGCGTTTCATATGTTAATCGTATGGCTATATACTATGAAGATAAGTTTACGTATTTGATTTTTTTTATTTCATGCAAACCATACGCGTAAAATAGATTGGAAACCGATGCGATAAAATTTATAAATATTAACATTCCCTTATATGTGAATCGAAGCCATAGTCATCGTATGAGCAATCAGCCACTAAAACGATGCATTTGACAACTGTAGAGCGAAGTAAAATCACATATTCAAAACATAAACAAATTCCTAACAACGAAATCTACTCAACTCAGGGAGCGAAATATAAGCATTATTTTCATCGTTTCCTATTGCAATTCCATTTGCTCCACAAACACGTAAACATGTATATCATCATGTTCCCGGTGTACTTGTCGGTTCGTCTGTCGACATCGATTTTTCAGCTCAGCGCTGTTTTATTGCCAATATTCGAATGAAGATACATCCGCATTCTAATAACTCGTCGGATTCAGTCGATCCTATCTATTTTTAAATTTCCTATTTTTTTTTATGAAAATATTCGACATAGTTTGTGAGCATCAGCTCCAATTTCGATTTAAAAGCTTAACTATAGTAATATACATATGTTAGGTGTATAATATTCATATTTTAAAAAAATGTGTGTGATTATAGAAATTAGCAAAGTGTGCCACATCTAATGTTAAAAAGATAATACCAGTATATCTGAACGAACACATATTGCCCTGCATACATTAAATCATATTTAAAGCAACTATATATTTTTTAGCTTCACGTTCTATCCTGCATATAGCAGGATAGGTAGAGGGAACCTGAAAATCTAGTGTTAAGACACTCCATTCTCTTATAACAATTCCGTTCCCCACTTTCCGCCGAATTGACCACAACTATATCTAGTCAATAAAACTCATTACATAAAAACAGCAAAATGTACACCTAAATACATAAAAGATAAAACAACTAGCAACCATTGAAATTTGAATACGAAACCTATCCACGACAGATCTGATTTCACGAATCGTACAATTGAAATTTGAACAAAAGATCGTGCCTATATCTATATTAATAAAGGATCCCTCAATGATTGGAATTAAATGTCACATTACCATATCATTGAGCGAGTTCGCAGTGTGAGCGATACATCGGATTTGTGACAATGGCTAGAGGGTGCGGGGGGTTGTTCACAATAAATTCAGAGTGGCGTATCTCTATTCAAACAGTTGATACGGAGCGTGAAGCGGGATGGAATCTTACGTACGCGACGATGGGTAAACATGACGGCCGTGCGGCAAGCCTCCTCTCCCCCGCTCGGCAGTGCACGGTTAAAGTAAATCGGTTTTTTTACACGTATTCACAGATCTCGATTTCATCATTTTCATCTTTGATTTAATTGTGCTTACAATAGATTATTTACAATTTGTTCTTACACTCTCTGTACTAACGTTAATATTAAATAATTTCTTATTTCTATTAAATTGCATCGTGGCGCAGTGGCGCAGGAAATGCGATCGATTGTATGTACGATTCCCATCCGATGGAATTATCATATGGAATTGTCATTTTCCGCTCTGGTAAGACAAAACGCAGCGTTAAGTTCTGCAACTGTCCACTGTGTCCACTGTGTCTGTCAACTGTGTTCGGAGGGAAAATAAAGTACCGAATTTGATTCTTTAATTCAAAAATTCAATAAATATTATTAATTTCAGATAACGTCCTTTCTTACCTTTACAGTTATTTAATTTTATTGTATGTATATACATAAAAAGAAATTATATTATACTTAACAATAAGCAAGACAAACCTATCTTAAATTTATAAGTATAACAAATAATTATTAAATGTAACACCAACTCAAAAAGTACTCATAACAGTATGGTTGGGACAAAGAAATGTGTTCCGTTTTTACCGCTAAATAATTTGATTGGCAAGGTGTGGCGGCACACGGCAACGAACATTAATTTCCATATTAAAACCGTCACAAAGGAAGCAAATTCAAAAACCTCGCCGGTAGCGGGATGGTGAATGGTGTCACCGATGTGCTAAGCAGAGCACACCCGAATATTGGATGAGGCAATTGTGTTTGTAATTCTTATCTACCAGCTTATTATCCTAATGAACCTTTGTCTGTGATTGGGAAATGTTAGATTATCATTTTGTGTCTCAATTAATTAGTTACGTATAGAAAAAAGAAAGTAGAAACATATATATTATGAAATTATGGCATGCTTGAGAGTCGATAAAATATTAAAACAAGTCAACATCAAGTAAAGAAAAGATTAAAGAAGGATTAGATTCCCTCTCATTCTTATTTCCTTTTTGTCAATATAGAAAAAATATAGTAAATAATTATACTATATGTAACAGAGTATCCAAACCTTTCTAACATCACTAACCACAAACAATATTGCGCGCAGATACGGCGGGGTATGATAATCGCGTCAAAACGCAAGTAAAGTGCCATGGGGGAGTCGGGCGCTAAGCTGTGATGTTAAAACGAACTCGATTATTGACAACATATATATTCACATATCTAGCAACCTCCTTCTAAAATAACATATCAAGTAACAGCTATCAAAATCTTAAAAGTTCTATTCAAAAGTGTCATGCAAATTGCAGTATGTAAGTTTTTTAATAAAGTATCGCAAATAATGTAGTACAGTGCTTCCGTGGGGTACGATAATCGCGTCAAAACGCACGTAAAGTACCAGGGGGAGGGTGGCGGTGTGAGGGGGTGGTGGTGCTAAGCTGGTGACAGCTTTAAAACGTACCCGATTATACGCCCGAGTGTACTCTAGTCTGAGACGTTGAAAAGATATGATTTATGCCTACTGCTACGTCGGTATTAAAGCTTTTGTGCACGAAGTAAACGAGTTCTTAAGTTACACTAATGTACGTTTTTTATTCGTTCTTCACATTAAACAATTGTAAATGGAACATGCGTGTATGTAAAATGTTGTAAATATAAAGCTAAGTAAATATAAATTAACATAACTAAATTAACCTTCGACAAGCTTATTCTTCTGAAGTGAAGTGACATTAAAATAAACTTGACACGTGTGCAGATTGAATGTTATAATAATTTTCTTTTTTTTTTAACTTCACGCTGTAACCCGCATATAGCAGGGTAGGCAGAGGGAACCAGAGAACCTTGTGTTAAGACACTCCATTCTCTTTCAACAATTCCGTTCCCCAATTTCCGCCGAATTGAGACATTGCGTGTTGAGTGGCGGAACTCAACGCCGCGCTTTGCCTTGTTACCAACCCAAGAAATGAAAATACTAAATTTTACACTTCCTGGAGTGGGAATCGAACCCATAACCTGTCGCGTTTACAGTCGCACGCTTGTGCCTCTGCGCCACGACAGGCGTTATAATAATTGTATGATCAATGCACATAAGGTAGTCAGTACATACAATGTTAAATGAATGAAAAGCAAAACAGTGATTTATTAGCTTCTCACTCTCTGTCCCACAAAATAATACACAAAATAATGCGAAACACAAATCTAGAAACTGTCTATATATATTTTTTTCTTAATCTGTTCATATATGCTCATCTTCTAAACTAGTAGCTCGATGTGAATGGTTTTTTTTGCTATAGATATAGCTAGCTGATTGTAATACCTGATTGTAGACCCATAATATAAGGAAATTATAAAATTTGTTCTGCGTGATGTATGCTTTTTATGTATTAAGACATAAAAAGCATTGAAATTTGAGGAAAATGTCCTGATTTATGATTATCTCAATGGTAACACGGTGATCATGTGTTCGATCCTGATACGCTGAAATAATTATATTTAAATTATTTTCATTTCCCGGCTCCTATATGACAAAACACGCCGTTGAGGTTAGCTACTAAAAGCGGAAAATAGAATATCTTGTATTAAGTAAATAAAAAGCACGGCGTTAAGTTCCGCCACTCAGCACGCAATGCCTCAATTCAGCGGAAAGTGGGGAACAGAGTGTCTTAACACTAGGTTCTCAGGTTTCCTCTGCCTACCCTGCTATATGCGGGATACAGCGTGAAGCTATGTATGTATGTAGATTCTCTCTGCCTACATTCCTATGCGGAAAAAAAACAAACGTTTAATTTTTCCCTTTTTCAAATTTACGCAATTTGAAAAAAAGTAAATTAAACGTTTAGAGCATTTGATATAGAAGTCTAAGAACCAAGAAAATGGAGCCCTAGGAAAAGTTGTTAAGTCTGACGAACATTTTTGTTGGCATACTAAAAACTAAAATAGGAGAACAGCTACACTATAGCAAGCATGGAAATGGCATCTTAACATTGTTGTTGAGCGTAATGGATATTATTTAACTCTATAATTTGTGTAGTAATATATATTACATAATAGGCTCAGCTCAATCACATGGCAAAGGCTGTATAATTGTTGGCCCAATTTTCGATGAAAACTATTAATAAGTGGAATTAACATATAAAGGAACACAACATCCACGCAAACAAAGTTTTTGCATAATAGGTTCTTTGGATCCCTCTGCCTACCCTGCTGGTAGGCAGAAAGAACCAAAGAACCTAGTGTTAAGACACTCCATTCTCTTTCAACAATTCCGTTCCCCAGCAAACAAAGTTACTGACAGTAATTACTATTGAATACTTATTTAATATTAACATTGTGTAGCTACAACTTTTGGGAAAAGTCAATAAAACTAAACTATTGAGTGTTGAATGAACATACCATTTGAACATACGTGAAGCCATTTTTAGAGATTCGTCACGCAACGAAATAAAACAAAACCAAGCGCACTGTTAATTACTGACGGAAGCCGGAATGACACCTTTGTGGTTTTACTTTTGCTTTAAAACTTTTTTAATGGATGGTTTTATGTACTTCAGACTTAATGGAAACCATTCTTCTGCGATTTTTTATATTATGTAAAACTATTATTTCGTATTTATAAACATTTTTGTAGACCACAATTAAAATCAATAAGCGTATAAATTTTATGTTCACTAGAAATACTTTGTAAAAAGTGCATTTACATTACTAAAAAGAAACATTAAAGTGAACAATTGTTAACTTTCCTCTATATCTAGTATATACCATATTTTTAGAAAGAATCTGGTTATTAGACATTTTTACCATAATATTTTATACACTTTACGCTTTGGGTAAAGCAACCTATAGCTGGATTCTGTCAAATCAGTCCATAAAGCACGGCTCATTTATTGTAAATATATTTATATTTTCAGGGGAATAACCTATGAACATCACATCCTGATAAGAATGATGCATCACATCCTGATAGACACATCACAACTTCATCACAAAGATGTCCCCTTTCTCTCCTCCTTTCACTTTCCATAGACAAAATTACATATAACATGAAAATAAGTCATTTTTAGAGGCCATTTGATTAAGCTTAAGCATGAATGTAGGCAATTTCCTAAATATCTCCATCACGATAACGACTACTCCAAATGAAGAGGACCGAATGCACGAACGAACCGAGAATGGGAATGTAATGATCACTTGAATGAATGATTGAACCAATGTTCTCTGATATTGCAAAATTAATAAACTCGAGTTTGTTGGAGATCTCTTTCATGGACATTTCTATTGTGTTTGCATTTTGAAAATATTTTTCAAGTATATTCTGTAAGGAATCAAAAGCTATAGATATAAGCAGGTTATATTAAATCTCGAAACGATATTGCTTAATAATAATAACTACATACGAGTACGACGATATGATCGCAAGAGTTTGCTTGTGCTTGACTGATAAGTGTTAGTAGATTCTTTTTTTTTTTAACTTCACGCTGTAACCCGCATATAGCAGGGTAGGCAGAGGGAACCAAAGAACCTAGTGTTAAGACACTCCATTCTCTTTCAACAATTCCGTTCCCCACTTTCCGCCGAATTGAGGCATTGCGTGTTGAGTAGCGGAACTCAACGCTGCGCTTTGCCTTGTTACCAAATCCACAAAATGAAAATACTAAATTTTACATTTCCTGGAGTGGGAATCGAACCCACAACCTGTCGCGTTTACAGTCGCACGCTTGTGCCTCTGCGCCACGACAGGCGTTAGTAGATTCGATTTCCGTTTCCTCTTTCAGATAAAAAATATATTTATGTTATGTACAAAGATCACTGATGGGATAGAAATGTATATTAATATAATACGTATAAATTATTAAAACTTAAAAACGAGCTATTTGTTCCAATTTAATATTAATAAGATCTACCGTCTAGCCCCCACCTTAGAACGCGACACATCAAATCTCTTAATTACACCTTATACTATGCTTAAGACACGCTTTACTAAATCAAAGGCAGCGTTCTGAGGAATCTCTAATTAATAAATGGTGACATCAAACATACACGGCTGTTTAAACAGCATTATGAAATCATAACACGTCGTCAGCTTAATTAATACATATAACAAAATAAGCCACTGGCACGTGCTTGACTGATCGCGTAGTTTGTGGGTTCTAATCAAACTTAGGGGTAAATTATATTTATAAAATAAGCGCTTCCCGACTTATCTAGACTGAGATCGATGTAAACAGCAACGGTGCAAAGTATATTACATAGCTTATATTGCGGCGTTGACTTCCGCCACTCAGCACGCAATGCCTCATTTCGGCAAAAAGTGGGGAACGGAGTGTCTTAACACTCGTTTCCCTCTGCCTATCCTGCTATATGCGGGATACAGCGTGAAGCTATGTATGTATGTATTAAATATAAACTAACATATTACAAATTTCATATATTTTATCAATAAATAATGCAAAAATTTACTTGCATACATATTTACATTTTCTAGGTAAAAAAATAAATAAAAATTATTGTCAAAATTTAGCATCCAATCCAATAGACAAAAATAATTATATCATAATATTGCTGTAGTCGGTATAACTTTATCAATATATATTAAAACAAAAAAAAAAATGTTCATATAGTATTAAATAAGGCCTATAAAAAACGGGAAAGCGTGTTTTATTTTATTTTCTACCGTAGAGCTGTAGAAGCGTGGTGGAGACTAATAAAAGCGTTATCGTATCGCCGCACAATAGCAAACTGTCGTCTGCTTCCATCAAAGAACTGTTCAGTACGTTCAGCTATGAAAATGGACGAGATACTCTTGATATATTTTTTTTGTAATTTCTGTTTTTTTTTTAGTTTTTTACACATAGCATGGTATTCAGATAGAACTTAGTGTGAAGACCCTCCACTTCTCCTCCTTCACTTTCCACTCCTTCTTCACTTTCCAGCGAAATTAGAGTAATTGTGCCAATACACAATTAAATACAATTTAACAATGCACTTTGTATTTATATTACTTTATGTTTTTCTTCCTTATATGTTTCTTTCTTATATAAAGAATATATCTAATAAAGAATATACCAGAGCAGAGAAATGAAAATAATTAAAATAAGATCATTTCCCACGAACGAAAGGAACTTACATCATTTGCGTTTACACTCAGGCGCTGTCCCACTGCACCACGATGGCCTAAATATATTTTTTTATGGTTACACTTTTAAGAATTCAAATAGACGATTTCAAATAAGACCGGGGAGGACAAGGACCTTGCTTACAATCATTGTTTATTGTTTTTGTTTTTCTTGTCAAATTGCGTATAAAAATTTTTAAAACAAAATTATACTTGTATTAATAAATAATAAAATGTAAATAAATAAATAATTTTCAATATTTTTTTAACTTTAAATATGCTCATAGCGCATCTATGGATAAATAATAACAGTGTAGATTCGTAGCTCCTGTTTTGTTATTCACAGCAACGCTACGCGGTCTCTTTGTATCGTAAGTCGTAGAGCCCAGGTAACATTGCTACGGAAGCTACTGCGCTACGACGTAGCAAAACCAGCAAAAACAACTTCAACAAAGAACGTTTCGTTGTAAAGAAAATAAAAAATGTCATATTAAATGTATACTTTTCGATATAATTTTTTGGGATATAGTAGCGTAATTCTTTTCTTTACTTAGGCTCGAGATAATTTTCTCAAACGCACTAAATTTGAAGATTGATAGCATAATAGTATGGAAGATAATATTTTTGTATTTCAGTACTTTTTCGTTTCTCCGCTCTGGTTAGATAGACAAAGTAGTGTGGAATTAGACTTCACCAACACGCAATGTCTCAATTTCCAGTGGAAAATGTAGGATGAATCGTCTCAAAGCTTTCGCTTTTCGGAATAGTCATGCAGAATGACTGTTCCGAAAAGTCACAAAGAAAATGAAGCAGAAAATAATAACAATGTTAGTATACAATAAACTTTTAGTTTTTTTACTTAATAACATGTATTTTTCCACATTCATCAGCAACTTCACTAAGTCTTCCAATATTTGCCGTAACGGAAACGCGAATCGTGTTCAAATACAAATAAAAGTCAGTCAAAAAACGTAAAAATTTAACGTAAACGGAATAGCCTCCGAATGAAAATCTCCCCTAATAGAAGCGAAAAGAGAATAAAATTCTTCCAACGTACCTCCTTTGAAAGGATTTGTGAAAGCAGCTCGATCACAATTTAGATTCTATAACGTAAGGAAATAAGATCAAATTGAAATACTACCAAGTTACTGTGACGTTTTATGTAAACTATGCAAACTGAGTGGGTTTGCTTGTAACGTCTATTACCTGATACACGATATTCCCACAGCGTATGCAAAAGAGGAAAGCGTGAAAAACACAAAATATAGTTAGTTAGTAAAAGATTTTTAGGTACAATATTTTTGTTTCTTATATATATATATATATATATATATATATATATATATATTTTTTTTTATGGATACCGGATGGCAAACGAGCAGAAGGACCGCCTGATGGTAAGTGGTTACCTTCGCCCATGAACATCTACAACACAAGAGATGTACTAGATGCGTTGCCAACCTAGAGGATACAGATGGAAAGGGAGGATAATGTAGTAGTCCGCTATCGGAACCACCACACTTTGGGGAAAGGATGGGTGGGAAAGGGGAAAAACCTGGCTTACATGCCATCGAAACGGAACACATCATAAGATATTTGGCGGTTCGTCTTTGACATGATAGTGGTCGCGAGCCAGACGGAGGACGAACCTCCTACCATCAAACAAATTTAATTTAAGTTTCTTATATGATGATAATAGTGATATTTAATTATAGATATAGTAGCAACTTTACTTCATTTTATTTTATTTTAAATTATTGCGTTGAATTTCGATTACAAAACGATTTTAGTGATGACAATAGGATATCGTTGTGACACAGTTTAACCGGAAACCAGTCCTACTGTAAAAGGCAGCAATGAACTAATAGATATATTCTTTTTTTACATGTGGGCCCACTGGCTTAATAGACAAAACTTTTAAATTTTTTTTTTTTT
>JAKGSA010000460.1:0-138572 GCA_033558755.1 Philaethria dido
CGTCTTTGAAAAATCAATTACTGTAAAAGCCTATAGTACAGAACATTCTTTGACATTTATATTGGAAATTCCATCCGTCGAACGTACTTTATATGATTATATCCATATATACTCCCTTCCAAATGAACAAAACCTAACAATTATTCCTAAATCCAAATTCCTTGCACTTGGTAACGATGAGTATGCTTACCTGGAAGAACGCTGCAAAGAGATAGCTGAAAACACCCGGCTCTGTAACTCTCTAGACACAAGGACGACAGAAAAATCGGAGGATTGTATTGTAGCCCTTGTTAAACATCAAAAGGGAAACTGTACTAATGCTCGTATAAACTTAACCCGGAGTAAAATACAGAATATTCATGAAAACACATGGTTAATTATATTACTGAAGCCTGAAATCTTAAGGATACAATGCGGGACAAAAACCGAGTATCGAAAACTATCGGATATATTCATAGTTACGATAACAGAAGATTGTTTAGTTAATATTTTGAATACCACATTGAAGACACATATTAGAAGCATTGCCATAAATGAAATAATTCCATTGCCTAACGAAAATCTTATCAAACAACAAGAAATTCAGTACGAATTACATTTAGAAGACATCTCATTGGATAATATACATCAACTCTTGAATAAAGCTGAATATATTCATGAAGTAGACGATATTAGTTGGTTTAACATCATGGTGGTTCCCAGCTGGTCGACTATACTGCTATACATCATCCTAATAGCATTGGCTTGCTGGAAAATTTATAATTTCAGGAAACAACATTCAATGGATGCCCAAAATCACGAGGACGTTTCAGGAAGCTGTAGGACCAGCTTCCATCTTAAGGAGGGAGGAGTTAGCATGTCCGAACCCTGAGACATCGCTGACAGCGCACTATAAAACAATGGATTGAGGAATTTGCTAAATTGATAAACTCGTGTGAACATAATTGTAACTTGTAATTTCTTTATGTTTAAAAATCAGTCTTGAGTTAGAAGCCATATAATTAACATTGTAATTTTAATTATAAATAAATAAATATATTTTTTTAAAAAGTCTTTTCTCCGCCGCCATATCATAACTAGGTGTATTCATTTTTTCACAAACTTAAATATTTACAAACGACATAGAAAATAAAACAGCAGTGAATATATATTAAAAAAATCATAGGTTTTATTTCAGAACTATGAAAACACAATACTGGTTGAAATAAAGATATTAAGCATTATGTAGTTAGACACGGGACATTCACAATCATAACCGATAGCTACAGATACGCATCGATACGAAAAAATATCTCTTGTATAACAAAAGATAAAAACTTTTTTCAATAGTTGCGAAATATGGAAATAAACCATCTATTGGCACATCTTTAATGTATAATTTTATTTATACTTTCATATTCAAATAGTTAAATAACATTTAAAAAAAGCTTAGTAGTCAGTGATGTTATATTTAGTGTGGACCGTTGGATAGGCTTAGGAAACGTTAACCATACCGTATCCCGGGTTACAAGATTTCTACTCATTAAACATCTCACACAACTTTTAAATTTACCGCTACCACGATAGGCCTGGCACAAGAAATACTTCCATGTATCCTTAAGGAAAAGAATGAAGGTATGAATATGCCCAAATTAGTGTATGAGTAAACTGTCAGTAGATAGTAGTATTTATCAATAGATTTAGGTAGCTTCAATATGTAGTGAAGGGTAATCTATGAACCTCTTTTTACAAAGACTATAGATGTGCAGAAAACCAATACGTTACAATTGATGCCTTATAATGCTTAAATTAATAAAACAATTCACACTACCGTGTGACATAAACTGTTGTCTAAAAAGAGACACCTACGCATAGTCTACACATTGACGGAATTATTTTGTATCTGATTTTTATATCAATGTAGTTAGAAATTTGTTGATTATTATTCGACATTGCCAGTTGTAGTCTTTATTTAATAATCCATTAGCTTTATTTATTTATTTATGTTCTAATCAATGAGGTATTTTTACATTAAAGCAACATCTATTAACATGACTATGACATTACACAATGAAATAAGGTGATTTCTTAGCGCCAGAAATTTAAATACTTTATGAAAAAAATGGTTTCCTGATACTTTTGATCAAAGGCATCTATAATAATATAAAAACTGCAACTTGAATAAAGTAAAAGATATACTTTTCTTCACTAAAAAAACGACCTTACTAAAAATATATGGAGGACATTAAGAAAAATTAGTTAAGCCTGTACAATTATTTATTTATCAAAATATATAATTAATAAATGATAAACATTATCAATTGCCACAATTAATTAACATGTTTCTTATTTCCTGGTTGAGTTGTTTAATGGCGTCTTCGTCAGGGCTGTCTTGTTGGATAAGCGCGTCTCTCTGCGATATTAACTCTGCTAGTTTATCGTTCGACGAATTCTTTATATTTCTAGAAAACAAAATTTGTATTTATTTTCAGTTTCAATAATTTTATGGTTACTAATATTTTATTTTTTTTTAACTTCACACTGTATCCCTCATATAGCGGGGTTGGTAGAGGGAACCAGGGAACCTAGACACTCAAACACTTAAGACATTCCGTTCTCTTACAACAATTCCGTTCCCCACTTTCCGCCGAATTGAGGCATTGCGTGCTGAGTGGCGGAACTCAACGCCTTGTTACCAAACCCAGGAAATGAAAATACTAACATTTCCTGGAGTGGGAATCGAACCCACAACCTATCGCGTTTACAGTAGCACGCTGGCACAGGCGGTAAATCTTGCTATGTTTTTAATTATACTTTTAATTGTATGGAAACCAGTTTTATACATACTGTAATAATGCTGTATTTAATTTAATACAATAACTAATTAAACATTAATCAATTTTTCTTTGTTTAATATGTCCTAATTTACTTTGATAACAAACAAACACATTTTAACACAACTTTTATAAATAGCTTTAAACAAATATTCTTTAGTTCTGAAAATATTTATGGTTTTCATATATATGTATAATAAATGCATACTATTTCATGCAAAACTTGTTCGTCTGGCTAAATCATTAAATATATTATATGGAAGAATCATAATAAGAAAATATTAACATATTTACTTTGAATCATCATATAAATCCATTTGTTCGGGTCCTGGAAAAAAACAGACATTTTACTTGAAAATAAACCTCAATTTTTGAGATTATCGTTAATAAAAAAAAACAAAGTAGAAAATTGATGTAAAAATTAAAAAAAAAAATTGTTTTACTATCAATAAAAATTAAAAAAAGAATATTCTATGACAATGAAGAATTGTTAGAAATGTTTAAATGAAAAAATAAACAAAATTCATTTCTTTTTCATTTAATCCTTAAATGAAACGCGTTTTCGATTCTAAATAATTAAATGGATAAAATAAAAAAATTAAACCATTAATATTTTTATATAAATAATAATAATAAAGCCTTTATTTCCATGTCTTCATAATTACATATATATATGAAGTTAAATAATTTATAACATTTAAGACATGGCCCCTTCCCAGGTATAGGCCTCCTCCAAATGTTTCCATTCTTTCCTGTTTTGAGCTTTCTGTATCTTCAATTTGATTATAAAATAAATAAATAATATTTTTATGTACTCACCTATTATTATTGATTCAGTGTCTAATGTAGGCATTTTATTTAAAATATCCACATAAAAGTCATCTTTCAACTTATTTAAGTCCATACTACTGTCTTTGTTATTTTCTTCACCATCATCTATTGGGTCTAGACTAGAAAAGATTCAAAAATTAAAAACCTACCACGTTAAAATGCCTTACATCATTTTGAAAAATACGCGATATACATCAAACTGCTGAATTGATTTTTACCAAACATATGTAGCTACGAACCCATGCGAGGCTTTTGAAAGAAAAAACCGCATCGAAATCAGTCCATCCGTTTAAGAACTTTTGAGAGTTTGTTTGAGAGACTTCGATGCCACAGACAGACAGATTCACACACAAACATTTTTTTTTGAACGTAGGTAGGCAGAGGGAACCTGAGAACCTAGTGTTAAGACACTCCGTTCTCTTTCAACAATTCCGTTCCCCACTTTCTGCCAGATTGTGGCATTACGTGCTGAATGGCGGAACTAACGCCGCGCTTTGCCTTGTTACCAAACCCAGAAAATGAAATTACTTCATTTCCTAGAGTGCGAATCGAACCCACAACCTGTCGCGTTTACAGTCGCACGCTTGTGCCTCTGCGCTACAACAGGCGGTACACACAAACATACTTAACTATAAGTCAAACTTATGGTTTTGCGTCTTGTTGTAGCGGAGTGGCGGAAATAAACGCCACACTTTATCTTAATCGTAAAATAATTTAAATAAGATCATTGGATCGAATAGGGATCGAACCCCCAACCAATCGCCTTAACAGTGAGACGCTGTTCCACTGCGCCACGATGACCTCATATTTATCATGTACAGTTAACATTTGTAGAAGTCATATGAATACAATAAAATATAGTCCAAGGATTTTTCAAGCGTTATAATATGACCTTTAATTGTATAGAAAAAGTTTCCGTTATGAAAATGATAATGTAAGGCCATTGTAGCGCAGTGGGATAGCGTCTGAGTGTAAGCATGATTGGTAATGGGTTCGATTCCCATTCAGGGTAATAATTATACTTAATAGATTTTTAATTTCCCTTCCAGTAAGACAAGGCGCGGTGTTAAGTTCCGCCGTTTAACACATAATGTCTTAAATTTAAACGAAAAGTAAGGAACGGATTGCCTTAACTATGTACACTATAAAGTGCATTAAAAAATTGAATTCACTAAAAAACTTATTCGATTTTAGCCAAATTTAAATAGCACTATATAAAAAGCAGCTCAGTTCAGCTATCATATAAAAAAATATCAAAATTAATTTACTCAGTAAAAATTATGCATTGTGTTGTTACATTAAAAATACATTTAAGTTTAGAACTTATTTCTCTTTTCAAGTCAGTTAAGAAGATAACATGCGCTTTTTTAATGTGTGTCCCTCGCGTTGTATACGCGTAAGGGCATCGTATAAAAAAAAATCAGTAAAACTAAGTAAACATATAAAATAAATAGGTTTGAATTGAGAATCTTTTTCTTTTTTGAAGTCGGTTAAGTAGGAGGAGGTTTTCAATTTGACTATTTTTTTGTGTTAACCGCATAATTTTTTTACTGGGTGAACCGATTTTACTGGGTTTTTATATGATAGCTAGTGGTTTTATTTAGATTTAGTTAAGATTTCATGAGTAGTTTTTAACTATTAGTTATAATTTAATTTTTATTGTATTAGTTTATTTGAAGTCCGGTATTTTTTGCTTCACGCACATAGCAGAATGGGCAGAAGGAACCTGAGCTGAGCTGAGCTGAGCTGAACCTAGTTGTATGACATTTCGTTTTATTTCCGATTCATTTCCATTCCCAATTTTCCAACGAAATAAGACTTTACGTGCTAAGTGGAACCCAACACCGCGCTTCACCTTACCGAGCGACATCATAAAAAAAATGTATATTTAGTCAAATTAGAACCCCGTACCCGTGCAGCATGTCCCGGCCGCGCCGTATGCGCGCGAGTGCGTGCGCGCGCGCGTGCAGACGCGCGGCGTGCAGCTCGCGCACGGCGCGCGCCCACTGCTCCTTGAAGAACGACTTCGACTGGGATGTTGCGTCTAACTTCTCTTCTAAATTACGCTGAAATTTGGAAAATAAATTCAAAAACAATATAATTATATGAATTATTTTAATATTTGTTGATCGCCAAACATGAGTTGCAACAAGCATATTAGAATTTCTACATAGCTGGATAAGAACGTATGGTTTAAGTACAGAACGCTTGAACGATTTCTAAAAGACACAGGTTCGAATCCCGATACGTTCAATTTTTTATACATTTTCACAACTGAGGCTTCAACTTTAGTATAGTGGTGGTAAAATATATAATTTTGATACAAACCCATAGCAACATGTGTGGCTGTATATTAAAGTGTATTTCAAACAAGTAAAAGTATGTAAAATATTTATTTTTTCACTTAACAAATTCTTATAATAAGTACTACAGTAATATACAATAACTGTGCCAAATTTCATACTCCTTGGCCCACACAACTTTCGTCTAACAAGTTCTAAAAGTTATTAATATAAAAATATTTTCCCTAATACTTCAAGTAAATTAAAATATTTAAATCATAAAAAATAGATAACTCTCAAACAAAAAAGTATAATACATAAATATAAATAATACTATTGAAAAAAATTGTAAACAAAAAAAAAAAAAAACAAAAAAGTTGTAAATCTTACCAGTTCTTGTATGAGACTGGCAGTCTGATCCTTAGTTAATCCTGAGTATTTATTATCTGCTTCTTTTTCAATATTCTTCATATTATTCTAAAAAAATAATATTTTAATTATATATGAGTTTTTCATTTTGTTTTGATTTCTAGCGAAAAACGGAGACGGGGTTCTCTGCTATGCAGGAAAATGCATATTTTTATAACTTTAAACATACGTAAAAAATCGACCATAATTTAAGAAATAAGTGTAGTATTCATTTACACTGTGTATTACAATTTTCATTCTTATTACAATTTATGGATAATACAATTTCTTTTACTTTATAACTATTTTATAATTTATTATATAAATATTATATACCTTTAGTGTATCAATTTGTTTTTCCAATAAAAGTATCTTCTGTTTCAACTCTTCAATAGTCATGTCCTTCATTCTCAAGCAGTGATTCATATCGTCTTCCATTTTCTGTGAAGCTTCACGTAACTCTTGATATTTTGCCGTGTAGTGACTTTCTAGTGCTTTCTTTGCTTCCAATAACTGGAAATTAATATTTTTTTCTATATATATAAAGGTAATAAAAACCATTTTTTTATTGAGCTTTGTGTTACTATATAAATAAGTTAGTAGTTATGTAGTATATAAGAAATTTATTTAACAAATTGTTCGCCAACGTCCATACCACGTTGAATACACCGGTTCTCGTCCGATCACCGAAGTTAAGCAGCGTCGGGCGCAGTCAGTACTTGGATGGGTGACCGCCTGGGAACACCGCGTGCCGTTGGCCTTTTTTGCACTTTTTTTAACTTCACGCTGTATCCCGCATATAGCAGGGTAAGCAGAGGGAACCTGAGAACCTAATGTTAAGACACTCCACTCTCCACATGTTGTTCATTTTTATAATTTCAATATGTAAATTCATATGAATTATTAATAAATAATGGTCCATAAAATAAAGGCTAACAAATACTGCACTTAAAGGAAAAACTCTAGATTACCCCTTTAAAAAAAAGAAATATATTATAAGCAAAAGCCATACCTTTTTCTCTCTCTCTGTATTTCTATACCCTCTCAATCTAAAATCATCGGTTGCTCTGCTCAAATCAGCCGCCAGCGTGCGACACTGTTCAATACCTCTACTCAATTTCGTTTCCAATTCATTTCTACGTTTGAACCATTCATTGGCTAGAAGATTCAAATGATATTCTTCTTTACGTTTCAGCTGAAATCAGATATTTATTTATTATTTAAATTAATACAAATATTTAATAATATTGGGTGACTGTAAACACCATTGTTTGTGGGTTTGGTCCCCGCTTAGGTGAATAATTATATTTCGAATATTTTCACTGTTCTTACTCTGTTAAGTCAAAGTGCGACGTTGGGTTCCGGCATTTAATACGTTGTCACAATTTCTGCCAGTAAATAGCACCATAGTAATAAAATAACTAAAACGTAAATATGATTAAATATATATATATATTTTTAACTTCACGCTGTATCCCGCATATAGCAAGGTAGGCTGAGGGGAACCCGAGAACCTAGTGTTAAGACACCGTTCTCTTTAAACATTTCCGTTCCCCACTTTCCGCCGAATTGAGGCATTGCGGGTTGAGTGGTGGAACTCAACGCCGCGCTTCGCCTTGTTCCCAAACCCAGGAAAATGAAAATACCAAACTTTACATTTCCAGGAGTGGGAATCGAACCCACAACCTATCGCGTTTACAGTCGCACGCTTGTGCCTCTGCGCCACGACAGGCGTTAATAATATTTTTTCATAGAAAATATCTTTTAAAAATATAAACAAATTATATATAAAGATTTTCTATTTACATAATTAAATAAGAACTACTAACTTCGTCTTACTTTTTAATTTAAAAAAAAAATAAAATTGATTATGCATTTGCTTTCAATATTAAAGAAATATTTTGTAATTTTTTTTATGACTCAATTATTAAATTATTGTATAATAAGTATACAAAAACAGACAAACCTGTATTTTAAATAGCTCCTGTTGTCTTTCTTTCCAATCTTCCAACTCCTCAACATATTTCTGCATAATTACTTCACGCTCTGCTGGTGACAGGAGTTTTTGTAAATTTTCATCTAAAAAAGGAAAAAAAAAACTGCATGATATTAAAGGTATTAGTTTACTTTTCTTTGTTTTGATAATTTTAATTTCCAAATCCAAATAAAAGAAATGGTCGGAAAGTGGGCAACGGAAATATTATTATTCTCATAGTGTCATAACACAGGGTAAGCAGGTTCTCTGCTTACCCTGCTATCTGCGGGATACATCGAGAGCTAAATTAAAATATTAAAATATTAGTGATAAATTTAATATTAATTATAAATAACAATAAAACATTTTGTACTACCTTTGATGTTTTGAACTTCAGGATTATTTTTAGAAGTATCCATTTTAGCTGGCTCTCTAAAAATTAAAAAAACCATTACAATATTGAGAATAAAAGTAAATAAACAAATATTTTCTCTCGCTCTGGTAACTACGCCTGTCGTGGCGCAGTGGCACAAGCGTGCGATTGTAAATTAATTAAAGTTGTGGGTTCGATTCCCATTCCAGAAAATGGAATTTTTCATTTCCTGGGTTTGGTAACAAGGTAAAGCGCGGCATTAAGTTCTGCCACTCATCACTCAGTGTCTCAATTTGGCAGAAAGTAGGGAACCGAGTGTCTTAACAATAACTTCCCTCTGCCTATCCTGCTGATATAGAATATGCGGGATACAGCGTGAAGCTATGTATAAAACAAATAGTTCATTTTTAACTAAGAGTATGTAATGAATTACTAAGACAAAGACAAAAAGCAAAACATCCACATCCAACATCACTCGGTGTTTCCAGATGGTCACCCATCCAAGTACTGACCATGCTCTCCATTGCTTAACTTCAATAAATGGACATGATAAAGATATGGTAAATAAAAAAAAAGTTATAATACATACTTTTCAATTTCTATATCACAAGATATAGTTATATTTTCCTTGTTTATATTAGGATCTTCGCATTGTATCTGAGCGTCGGTTGTTTGTTTGGTTACAAATTTCTCTTGACTAAGTGTAAATGAGTGATACATATTTTTTATAAGTTGGGCCAATTCATTGGTTTGGAGTAGAGCATCACCTGCTGCATTTTTGTACCTAAAATATATATTTACAAATTTTACATACTGTACTGAAGAGAAAATAAAAACAATTTGTGATAAAAGAAAAGTTAAAATTTATAAGTCAAAAGTCATATATCCAAACTTTAAAACTTTTAAGGACAGACATATTTGGCTTATAAAATGTATTTTTATAATATTTAAATATCTTTTAACATGAATGTGTTTGATTTTCAATTTGTTTGGTTTGTTTGCTTGAAACTTTTGTATTCAGTTATTTACTATATATATTTTTTTTCTTTTTAAAACATAATATACTTTTATAATTAAATTGTGGCAAATATGTAAATAAGTAGTATACTTTTATATATAAAAAAAAAAATTAAATTAAATACATTAAATAATACACCTGTCGTGGCGCAGAGACAAGCGTGCGACTGTAAGCGCGACAGGTTGTGGGTTCGATTCCCACTCCAGGAAATGGATTTTTTTCATTTCCTGTGTTTGGTAACGAGGCAAAGCGCGGCGTTGAGTTCCGCCACTAAGCACGCACTGCCTCAATTCTGCGAAAAGTGGGGAACGGAGTGTCTTAACACTAGGTTCCCTCTGCCTACCCTGCTATATGCGGGATAAAGCGTGAAGCTATGTATGTATGTAAGTGATACACAAAAAAATACTTAACAAAAAACAGGTCTAATATATTACCTAGTAGTATTTTCCGCAGATATATTTTTATACGCCGTACCACCAATATCTTTGTCTAAGTCAGTACAGCTACCACCCTTAAATTCTAGTCTCTCACTTTGTATTGGCTCCTCTTTTCTATCACTTTCTAATTGCGTAGCACTTCTAGATGTGAGTGGTATTGATTTCTGTAATATGACATAATAATATTAATATATGGTTGGAATATATATGAAAGCTGCGACAGGTTGTGGGTTCGATTTCTACTCCAGGAAAGAATTTTCATTTCCTCGCTCTGGTAACAAGGCAACGCGCAGCGTTGATATCCGCCACTTAGCATGCAATGCTTAATTAAATAAATCCAAATTTGGCGGAAAGTGGGGAACAGAAATGTCAAAAAAAAACGAAGTGTTTAATCTAGAAAGATAGTAATGAACAAGGCTTATCTTGGTAATGTATCTGTAAGACCAATGTTAGTAAATAACTGTTTTGTAAGGTAATAATAAATAACATTTACATACTGAAAATTACAAAAAATAAAAAAATGCAAAAAAGGCCAACGGCACGCGGTGTTCCCAGGCGGTCACCCATCCAAGTACTGACCGCGCCCGACGTTGCTTAACTTCGGTGATCGGACGAGAACCGGTGTGTTCAACGTGGTATGGACGTTGGCTACCAATGAGTCGAAATAAAGGTTCTTAAATCTTTAGCATCTATATTACTATAATATGTAAGAACAGTATTTTGATGAATTGTTTAATCCCTACATAATGCTATAAATGTGATTGTAAGTCTGTTTGTTTCACGGCAAAAGTACTCAACCTCTAAGAAAATTGTCATGAACTTTGTACACATATTCTTAGAGGTATTAAAAAGCCTTAAATTAACGCATATGCGTTGCTTATATAAGCACTACACACTATGGTATGCAGTATGGACTGCAATTGACCACGCAAGCGAAGCCACGATTAACAGCTAGTAAATAATAAATAAAAATACATACATATACAATAACAGACATAATTTAATTTTTATTTAATTACCTGTATATTATTTTTAACACCAAGATACTTCAAACTTAACTCAACATCCATATAAGACCTTCTGGAATCAACAGGTCTCTTATTATGATAAGGAAGCATGTAACATCGTTCCTGTATTGTAAGTGCACTTTCATTGTTACAGAAAGTTTTTAAAAAGTGACTAACATCTTCTGTTGGGATGAGCTTGCGAAGATCAACACTGCATATACCTAAAAAAAATAGAAATAAATAGTGAGTAATAGTGGTAATTACCACTATATAATATATTTTTAAACTTCACGCATTTAGCACGTTGCAGGGTAGGCAGAGGGAACCAGAGAACCGAGTTGAGGTGTTGCGTGCTGAATGGCGGATCTCAACGCCGCGCTTTGCCTTGTTACCAGAAGAGGAAATACTAAATATTAGTCATTATATACATTATTTTTATTTCCTGGAGTGGGAATCGAACCCACGACCTGCTGTGTTAAAGTTTGCACGCTTATGCCTCCACGCCATGACAGGCCACAAAAAACATTATATAAAATATTTTTTGGTAAATTTCCTTTAAAAGAATATACTATCTTTAAATACATATTTAAAAGTAAAAAAGAATTACAACCGCATCGAAGGTCGTCGTGACCCTGTTCCTCATGTTTTGTGTACTATCAACTTGTATCGCAACCTCACAATAAAAATTACTATATAAATATTTATAGAACCTTCTATAAATAGCCATTTATTGTTAGTTACTTGAAAGCAAAGCAGATTTTTTTTGCTGGTATATTATGATTATTTTGACTATGATGTATCTTTGGTGAATTCCAAACATTTGAATTTCAATTCCAACATTGCATTCATTTTATTTTTCAATTTATAATAATTAATGGCTATAAAAATGTCAGGTTGAAACTTTATACAAAACAAGGCTCCACACTTTTTTCCCACATAGAAGAGTAGGCAACGGAAACTTAGTGACAAAACATTCCCTTCTCCACTTTCCGCCTATTTTTCTATCCCGTTATTTGGGGCATTGATTGTTGACTAACTGAACTCAAAGTTTAAGAATAACTTTATCTTACCGACTACTTTATATAATTTAATCCAAAATTTATAATTCTTAATTACTAACCAACTTCACTGTCACACACGTGGAGCTGTGCTACAAGACGTGGGCATTCCGCAAAGTACCGCGCCAACTCAGACAAACTACTTCGAAGACGGAGGGAAGTGCGCTGGTTTAGCTGTGTACTGCTTCCAGAATTACCCAGGGTTACCCTGGAAATAATAATATGTATCTTATTATCTATGAATTGTTGCAAATTATTGACTTCATTCATGTGAACTTTCAAGTATAAAACATGAAATATTTTTTTCCCATGCTGGGAGAAATTTAGGGAAATCTTTTCTTAGTGTTTCCTTATGGAGTATAAGGAGTCTATGGTTTCTTAGATACCAAATTTCAGTTTTCTAATACATATCTAGAAATAGTTTCTGGAGTGGGGTCAAGTCGTAATTTATCTCTTAGAAGAGATAATGATCATCATCATCTTATTTAAATTGAATAAACACTTAATGAAATTCAACCATAATAGTTAATTCACAGTGTATCACAACACTGATGTCAACTTGGCAAGCACAGTATCCTACCTTTTGTATAAAATCGTAGGTACTATTAAAAAAAAGGTATCCTATTAATAATAATTATTATAAAGAGCGAAAATGGAAGTCCATCATACAATTAAATTAATTCCAATGTACATTTTTTTGTGGAAACACATTTCACACTTTTCAGTTGTCACATATTCTTTTTCACATGCTTATTTTCAATATGAAGCTGTGACGTTCTTAGAACTTCTGTTCTTCCATTGTATTGTAAACCTAGCTTATAGGTAAAAAAAATATGGCGGAACTATTGCAGCTGGTACAAGCTTGAACAAATTAGGGCAAAAACCTTTTTCTACATTATGTTTCAGGTATTCCAAGGCTGATATTTTTGTTATATGTTTACAACTTCCTGCTATCCAGGATTGTGCCGAAAATGGGTCTTAAAAGTCCATCTTTCCTACTTTTAGGGCAAATATATTAATAATTTACAGCTTTTATTTGAAGACCTTACCTGTCTGTCATTATAGTGTGTGTGAACACTGAATATGTTACATAGCAATTTGAATCCTTATTTATATCTCCTGGCAGCAACTGAAAATAAGTATATTATTTTTTAAGCACATAAATGATAATAGAATCTTACACAATTTAAATAGATAATACTTTTCACATAAGTTGAAGTAAGCCAATTTCACTTATCATTTTTACTAAAAACAACTCTATTTTTATTTTTAGCTTTACATTATATGCCGCATATAGCAGGGTAGGCAGAGGAAACCTGAAAACCTAGTGTTAAGACACTCCATTCTCCACTTTCCACCGAATTGAAGCATTGTGTGCTGAGTGGTGAAACTCAACGCTGTGCTTTGCTTTGTTACCAAAAACCCAGGAAATGAAAACACTAACTTTTATATTTCCTAGAGTGGGAGTCGAACCCACAACCTGTCGCGTTTACAGTCGCACGCTTATGCCTCTGCGCCACTACAGGCGCTCTACTCTACTCGCAGGTACTCTACTTTTAAAATACATTAAAAGCAAAAATGGTAAACAGCATTTCTCACAGCATACAACAACTTATGTAACACATATTTTATTGGTTATTATAATATTGAATAGCCGGATTTTAGTTGATACTGTTAGGGCTATAAAAATGTACATATGGTATTTACAATTGCCTTTAAAATAAAATAGGATGTTTTTCAATAATCTTACTGTGTCTAAATTTTCCACAACTCCAATAACTAAAGCCAACACAAATAAATGGTTCCCACTACCAATTTGTATAAGACCTTCATCACAAATGAGTCTGGGTTGAAGATCTGGTGATGCTACAGTTTTCTTACTTTCTGATATATAGTCATCTAAAATAACAATAAAATAACTTTTTATTATTTTTATTATAACATAAAAAAACATATTATTTTCATATTGCAATTTATATTATTAATCGTGATATTTAATATGTACTTACTCAATGATAAAAGCATTGAATGATTTGTAGGCACAGTTTTATTTGATCGAGCTGATGGTAATGCCACTTCATTGCTATGAAACATTCTTAATTCATTTCTCTATAAGAAATATTATATATTAATTATGTATTTATGTCATTTTGAACCATTAGGTTAAATTATTTAGGTAAAATTTTACATACAGGTGTTAGTGTGCTAACTCTATCTTCTATAGAAAGACTCAAGAGAATTTGTGGGTGACAGCATTTTCCCTCTGATTTTACTCCTAGTAACTTATGCCATGACTGTTTTATCTGTAAAATAATATCTCCTACAGAAATTATTAAATTTATGTCGTAATTTATGTCACTTATCAAGACATATAATTGTTACTCACATCTACAACCTTGTTAGATGGGCATGGTTGTGCTCCAAGTAAACTCAACAATAAATATCCTATTTTATCCTTTCTTCCTTGTGTCCCAGTTGTAAAAACTTCAATCTTTACTGGTACATTCTGAACTCTTAAGCTACAAAAAAAAACATAAATACTGTATTAGTATGAATTTATTGTTTTAATTTATGGATATATGATGAATATAAGTAAACCTTCTAAAACGTCTTTTATCTGCTTCCCAAACAAGTTCAGCATCAAATACGGGAGCATGGGTAGGTATCACAGAATCTGTTTCAAGCATGTAACCATTTAAAGAGCCACTTACTATAAATGGATTTTTGAGAAAACCAAAACCAAGACCTGAAATATGAAATTATATTTACATACATGATCAAAATAACATTTTACATTTAAAAGTAACACAAAAGTGAAAACTTGCCTTCTTTAATATTTAAAACTATTTGAATCGTCGGTCCACGTAACTCATCCATAATATGATAATTTAATAAATCTTCTTAAATATTTTTAAAAGCAACGTAAACAAAGTTTCCAAATTCAAAACATTATTTGACATTTATGGTCTATGGTTGATCATAGTCTAAAATCTAAAGAATTCAAGATTGAAATCGTCTCATGAGACAAATAAAATAGTTTTAATATTATGTATAAATAATAAAAAAGATTAAGTAGTATATTTTAAGTTAATTATACAAATAATAATATGATTTGTACCTCAACGCCACATTTTGCATAACACACATAAAAGTGTTGTTAAAGTTATAAATACTTCATGTACTTGCATAACTTTTGTAACAAATTATCTCTCGTTCTATAGTATAATAAATATTGCAAATTTTAGAAAATATTTAAATGAGTATATGTTATATAAATAACAGAAAACAACTACAACTAATTTAATGGGTAGTCACAATTAATAGACAATTTGATTCAGTGAATAGTATTTAAATTTTTAAAACAGGAAAACAACTTTTCAACATTATTAATATATAACTATCTAAAGATCTATAACTAAGTATTAAAATGACTTGACAAATTAAAAATATATTTATAGATCATTAATTAATCATTTATAACATGTTAATATCTTTTTACAAATTTAATTGGATAGTAAACTACCGTAAATATTGTTTCGTCATTTATTTTGTAATTTGTAAATAAACATTATATGCAAGTGTAAAATTCTTATTTTTGTTATATTATTACAATATTCATATAATAACGAAGTATAAGTATATAATATTGAACTGTGATCGTGTACAGCGAAATAAATATGAAAAAATTCTTACATGAATATAAAATTCAAAAAGGATGTACTTATTGGGGAATGTCAAAAGATAGTCGGTAAACAAGTATTTTTACTTATTCTTAAACATAACAGCATTTTGTAACTACCCGATATAGGAATTAATATGAATTGCTATGTCTGGTTTACTAATGGTATGAGGTCGACTCGTTAACGGGCGCAGTAAAGTGTAGAAGTGTGGACTGTGGAGTGACGCGCGAGGTTCAACTGGCGTGGATGAAGTGGATCACCGGAGCGCGACGAAAAGTAATTTGTACAAAAAACTAAATTCAACTGTGTTCATTGCGATTGCCGTGCCGTGAGCCGTCCGTGATGTTTTGTCTGACCGCACAATATATTGGTGGTCATTGTTGTTAGACGTTTTTTGTTGCAATCGAATCTAATGCGCCGGTAATGTTCCGCGTGCTCCTCGTGTTGCCGGATTTTCTGTTTAAAAAGTATTTTCGTTAGTGCCGTTTCTTTAATGACTATGTGCTAGCAGGTAATTGATAAAAAAGTGGCTCCGACGCAAGAAATGGGAGTATTTAAGTGGCTTCGCCGGTATGTACCTACCTACGTTTTTGTCCATTTTCAAGTTATTACTTGTAACCTATGATTGAGTTTCTTATTAGCTTTGATCCTCTATATAAGATTAATAAATTATTAATAGATATCTATTTTTTAAGCTATACTGAACTTCAAATGCAATTATTTTTTGCTAAAATTTATTCATCCCACACATGTTTTACGATAATTAATGATGGAAAATGATGATTTACTTTATTACGGCAAAAGTTTAGGAAAAAATATTTTAGGTTTAAGTTGAATCGTTATACCTTTTGTAAAACAATAAAATAATAATTGCTTTTAACAATTAAGCATGCAAGTAATTTTGTTTTACCTACTTTACGATTTTGTTCTTTAGCATTTACAGCTTTAACGGCGCACATGGCATATATTATAAAATATAAAAATAGATCACACTATTTAATTTTTTGCTTCATTATCATACTCTTTCGAAAGTAACTTAAATATTTAAAAAATACACAAGCGAAAGTTATCAGAAGCTAAAATTCACACGATAATCGTGCCTATTTTGCAAACCTAAAAAACTGATTATTGCATTAAAAATTTCCCACAGCCTATTGAGGTCTTTTTGCCATTTTTATAAAATATGGAATTATAAATTTTAATTAGTTCCATGGTTCACTTATTATTGATGTAATTCGAAACGGTAAAAGTCCATTCTAATGAAAACTAGGTGGGTAGGTATCTACAATCGACTTCCTTTTTTCTGTCACGTTTTACATCCTATGAGTCACGAATCACAAATCTAAAATCCTAAGTTAGTTTCTATCTTTTTAGTCCACTTAAAAATAATTAATATAGGTAAAAATATATTAGTACTGACTTGTCGTAGTTAGTGTACGCGATGTATGTATTTCTGAATGACGCGATATATTTCGTATGAGGTCAGGGATTCAATGAATTCAATTGATTTTTCAGGTTCAGATAAAGATAATAGTTGTTTTTTTTCTTCACGCAGTTTTAGACTTAATCTATACTTTTAAAATATAACTTTAGTATTCGAAAGGTAAAAGTACATTATTAATTATTAAAATTTATAACAACTTAGTTCTTACTTCTTTGGTAACCTGTAAGTGAATTGCGTTAGACACGACTCACATATGATTACAAATGTGTTTTGGTTATGTATATAAACGATTTCCCTTTGTGTCCTTCGTATATATAGGTTTTAACTATTAATATGACCTTTATGACGATATTCGGTGATCGGGCTTTGCTATACTCAGAGGCATCGTTGAGAGAGGGCAGTTAGGTTTAGCTAGCTGACTACAACTAAAACTCGAAAATGTAATACGCTTTTTCGGATATTTTTTTAAAGTAGTTTAACATTATAATGATCGTGATAGATAGAAATAGTGTCCTTTCGATTGTCTCTACAATTTATATTTTTCCGATGATCATTTCAACCTTAATTATGTTTCAACTTAGCTATCTTCGCGTAGATTTTTTGATCAAATTATAAGATTCTCGTTCTCTGCACGATTTAACTATAGTACGCGACGTTCGAAATGTTTATATGGATTCTTAGTTTTAACTGAAATAGTTTCTGTTTATTTTAGGTTAAGTATTATGAAAATTTGAGACAATGAAGTATATTTGTTGGGACAATGAAGTGTATTCTACTTCATTGTCTCAACAGTACGACGCTCACAACTGATCGTAGGCCTTTGCCAAAGATATCTTCGACGATCGCTCCATATACAACTGCCATATCTGATTCAAATTTTAATTTAAAAATGTTGCAATAAATATGACGTGTTGCAAAAATATTTACCTTATTAAATTTTATATAAACTTAACTTATCAATTGTAATTCTTGCTAAAATATTGACATTTTCTTCCTGATTCTTCAGTAAGTGAAATGTGTATTGAAAGAAAAATAAATATAAAATATCAATAAAAGAGCTTCATATACAAAATAAGCTAGTCACTTATCAAAACAAATATTACATCACAAATCCAAAAAGGGATTTAAGAGGTACATTGATATGTTAGAAATAAAAATGAAACATTATTTTTCAAAAATATAAGACATGATATGATGATCGGCAAATCGTTCTAAGTAATTTCTGAAAATATTTGATTTCATTTGATGATGATACGCCCGTAAAACAGTTGGACTTTTTTTCTTAGTTTGGTCCTAACAATTTTTAACGATGTTATGTATAAGATAAGGTACGGTAAAAGATTTTTTTTAAATCGAAAAAACGATAGAAGTTAATCTACGGAAGCAATCCTTAAATATCTACCTGTGCCACGGACAGGTGTTAGAAACGTCGGTCATATAATAAACTCGATTAATTCGACTGGACACTATAATTTAAGTTTTATTTATAGCATTATCTAGTGACACGACACTCCACTCTCTATTATACGAATTTGAGACATTGCATGTTAAATGCCAGAACTCTTCAGTCACTTTTGTATGTTGAGTGCCACACCTTGTTTCTAGAGAGCGGAGAAATGAAAATAATTTAAATATTCGCCCGAGTGGGAATTGAATGGAACCTACAACCAACACGTTTCATTTAAGCTGATTATTTTTGTTTAAACAATTAAATTAAAATTTATTTTCCTTTCTCCAACATATTACTTATAACTAGTGTGCCCGTGGACGCGTTAATAACGCGTTGTCTTTATCAATGTATATATCACCTTATATAAACATAGATGCCAAACCATGGTAGTGTCTGTAAAATTTATTTTATTAATTTAACGTACTTTTTATGCATTCATTTAAAAGAATGTTATCATTCTGCACTCTATCGTTATATAAACTATAAGTGTGCCAAGTTTCATGCTCCTCCGTCCGCGTATTTTTCGTAAAAAGGGATCCAAAGTTTTTACTTCACGTATTTATATATAGATTATTAAAACTTAACGGCCATAGGTAAGGCCATCGTGGCGCAGTGGGACAAAGTCTTACTAAAAACGAGAAGGCTAAGGGTTCGGTTCTCACTTGGAGAAATATATTCATATTATTTTATTTCCCCGCTTTCTTAAGACAAAACGTGGTATTGATCCGCCGGTTCCGCCATACAAGATAGAATATCTCGGGTGGAAAGTGGAAAACGGAGTGTCTTGATATGCCTACCCTGTAAGTAAAATAAAAAAAATATATCTACATAAGGACATTATAATGTTTAAAATGATTCAAAATTATAATAAACACAGCATTTATACCGTTATACTGGGGACATTTAATCTATTTCCTATAGGTATTTGTTATAGACATGAGTTGTATTGTTACCAGGTCTCCGCCTAAACTTTGACAATCATTTGCTAAACCTTTTCATTAAAATCTATAGCGATGACAATCCAAACTCATTGTGAACGAAAAATTCACGATTTAAATGATTATATTGATCATTGAAGCCAAATTAGTGGCAGTCGTTTTAATGTAGTGCTTACGGCCATTACCTGGAATTAAAAGAGGGCTTGTGCCGTTTTGTCATCATTACGCGTAAAGAAACCTAAGTAAGTTTATCGATTTTTTGTTATTACATCAACATAAACAAAAATATAGACTACATAAGTATAGTTGTATGGTAAATATAAAGTATTTTTTATTACTAGATGTATTTATATAAATAATATATATATTTTTACTACTGTTTATTTACATTTAAATATATATATTTTTTTAAATTAATAATGCTTGTTAGAATATGGTAGTCGTTATTAATTTTTTATAACTTTTTTTTTATTTAACATAGATAAAAAATATTTACAAATTAAGATACTATATTATTAACTATGCGTCTTCAATGGTTTTTGCAGTTATAGAAATCTGATCTTACAATTAACACAGTTACTAACTAGTAGGCCTATTTAAACTAAATATTACTGTTGGCTTAAACGTTCCGCGTCCGCGACTCGAAAGTGTATTTTTTACGACGCAAAATCAATAAAACATTTATTCTTGTATTTAATTTGTTTATAAATAAAGACCGAGTACCATTAATTAATTATTAAGAAGTACATAACTTTTTAATATTCAAAGCACTGCATATAAAGTTTTAATCATTTTTTATATGCCATTACCACTTTCATCGCAGAAATTACCGTTCATTAATAAGCCATTTAATATTCAGCATACTTACACGTTATTCTAGACAAATGATATTTTTTTTGTATGATTTTACTGAATGTATCTAACAGTATCGAGTATCGAGGAATGCGTCACAGATAAATTTATTGCTGAATGAAATAGATCGTACTTTTACTTTAGAAATTCGCTAAAATCTAACTATTCAATTTCGTATCATGTTTTTTTTGGATAAAGGCGAACATTGTGGATTCGTTTTGCAAGAATTTTTAAACCAATGTAATAAAAAAAGTATAGCCAGAATTAACTTTCAATTTCACGCCTTTTAATATATTTATATTCTATTCACTACTGTACATATCTTACTAATGTTATAATTGCGAAAGTTTGTGAGGATGCATGGATGTTTGACGCACTTTCGCGCAATAATTACTGAACGGTTTTATATGTAACTTAGCAGTTATATAGCTAATAGATAGGAAAAACTTAGATTTTTTGTCTTTCCTAGTTCACGGCAAGATATATGTGCAAAATATTTGTGTGGAAGCCATATTCAAAATACAAGTAAATCTAATATTATATTATTCTTTTACAATTAATATTTGAGAGTAATTATTAATTTCTTGTCAAAATTTATATTTAACACCTGTCGTGGCGCAGAGGCACAAGCGTGCGACTGTAAACGCGACAGGTTGTGGGTTCGATTCCCACTCCAGGAAATGTTAGTCCTGGGTTTGGTAACAAGGCAAAGTGCGTCATTGAGTTCCGCCACTCAGCACGCAATGCCTCAATTTGGCGGAAAGTGGGGAACAGAATTGTTGTAAGAGAACGGAGTGTCTTAACACTAGGTTTTCAGGTTCCCTCTGCCTACCCTGCTATATGCGGGATACAGGGTGAAGTTAAAAAAAAATTATATACGATAAAATTGACCTGTCTAGCGACACTGAGCTCTTAATACCGTAATTTGTCTAACCAGGCAGGTAAGCGTCTAGATAAAAATAGGTTACGGTGTTTTCCATTTCATACTTACTTATTATTAATATTAGGTACCAGTGGCGAGGCGTCCATACCGGTTCCCACCGGCTTGCTAACTTTTTAGAGTACAAGTATGAGACCTACAAAAAGGTCGCCAGAAAAATGTGGAGGTTGAGCTGTGATGAAGTTTTCAAAAAACAAAGTCAAGCAAGGTGTGAGACCTAAAACAAAATATTGGTTATAAAATTGCAAGAAAAAACACCTAAAAACCAAAATGCGATAGTGAAATTACTAAATAACTTTACATCCTATACTGGCTTCCCTAAATATACCGGCTTCTCTAAATTTACCGGCTTGTCTAACTAAAATTTTCACCCTTCGCCACTGTTAGGTACCTACTATTTTCTACTATATGCCTTTTCGAAAACGGTGTTTTTTGGCTACTACAGGCTATTTACAATTTGCATTTCTAAAATTAATGAAATAATAAAAGCCAACTTAATCTTAGGCATGATTGATATTTCAACAAAAGGCTCGATATGAGATCATTCAATGGCGCATTGTCTAAAACAGTACCGAAATTTTTACTTTCACCTAACTATTTACCGATCGATCCATCGTATTACTCTTATTGGTTTCAGAAATAACGAAAATTGATGGTTAGACAGCCGCTTATTTATGTAAGCTTATCTTCGTGACAGAAGAATTAGGTAGCTATCGGAGATGCTTTCTATTTTTAACGCGGATTACATAATTTTTAATATCGAGCTTATAATACATTATGAACTTATCAGTAGTCTATTTATCTCGCGGCTTTCTCTAATCTAATATCTTAATTGTATCCCCGTTTTTGTGATGCGATTTTGAATAATCAATGTCCTAATATTAATAGGGTACTTGCCAAACAATTGCTAATTCCGTTTATCTTTAATCAATGAATGAACAATTTCATAACGTCTTGACAGCGGTGAATGTATTTTGTGTGCCATTATTGAAGTAATAAGATATACTTTTATTGTACGTACCCCCTTTTTTATGTTATTAAATGTAGAAGGTATAGTTACGATGAACACTATGTATCGACTTATCTAGTAACTTCTGTAGTAACCTAGATATATTTATTATAAAGTTAAAGATTTCTTCCCACAAAATTGATTATTCAATCATACAAAATTCAATTTTAATATCTTTTGACATTCAAGTATTTTGTAATAGGATATTTTATTCCGGTAAAAGACATGACTTAATATGGTAATAAATTTAAATGTATAGGATTTTAAGATATTTCATATTACACGTACAATTTTATTTGTAACTATATATATTTATTCCTCAATCTAGTATGTAAAACGATCGAAGGAAGCGACGTAAAGTAGACTACTAGATTGTATCAAAACTAATTATTAGCGAATTAGTGAAACTGCAACTTGAAAATGAGGAATTAAAAAAGAAAAAATACTACATTTTGAAAACAGACATTCATCAACAATCATAATTATTTATTAATAAAACCCGTAAGAATTATAACAGTAATGTATATATTTGATTTCATTTTGCTTAAAGTAAATACAAAAAAAACACTACCATAGAAAGTCGAGAACTATGGAATTTCGGTTTCAATTTTATTTCGTGACTCGCGCAGTCATGGATAGTATTATGATACTATCCATGACTGCGCGATAGCTATGGCTAATTCTTGGATACATAGCGTGTAACTTACTATAATCGCTGCTTAACTACTGTAGTTTTTATTTTATTTTATTGCTTAACGGATCGTTCAAACACGTAAGACGTAATTTTTATATCGTATGGGTATTATTATAATTGCAATGATCTGTTGGAATGGTGGTAGTAAAAATTTATTGCCCTTTCTGTTTTTTTGATCTTATATAATGATAACACTTTAAGTGTTGCTGAATTTATATCGATTCCTTAACTAGTAAACCTGCTTATTCCGCTTGTGTATTCTTTACAGTAGACCTTAAGATATATACGGGATACAGTGAACACGTAAAGGTGTCTGGTTATCGAATTGCGATTAACGTAATTGCTATAATCGTGACGAATAAAAAACTTTTGTAAGCAAACTGCACCAAAAACGTATTTTTCACGAAAATTGGAGTTATGTGGTATGCATATTAAAATATCGATACATAAAGCTTTAGTCCCCTTATCACTTTTGATTTTAGTAGTAAAGACAACACTATTAGCTAAAAACTTTTTTTATATATTTTTTTACATGCCTTCATATAAAAATTACGTCTGGTTGTGATTTAGAAATTTAGTTATATTTCGAATTCTCGTAATCATTCGGACTTCGAAAAATGTTTGTGTATATAAAATATAAATTGAATGTAAGGTAGTAAGTTTACTGCTTATTTTTTGTTGTTATAAAGATAACTCAGAATAAGAGTATTTATTATGGCATGTAATGAAAATAAACCCACAACAACATTTTTGTCGTCTATATTTGAAAGGAAATGTTAAGATATCAAAAAATCTAATAAAATATAACATTACTATTCCAGTATAAAACGTCTGTCTACTTCCTGTAGTAGGGGAGATAAGAGCATTTGTTCTTACATCATTTTGAATTTAATTTCAAGATGATGAACGAAATTGTGGTTTTTACACTTATAAGACTCCAAAGAGTAATAATTCAAGGAATTCAGCCATACGCATATAAATAAATAGCACTTGTTCTACTTAACTTACATGCACAATTTACGTAAATTGTAATCTGATGGCATATTCTAGAGTAAAAGTAATGTCACCGCTTAGTCACATTCACGGTTGAAGTACTTACTATTGTTGTTCAAGCGGGCTGGTTCAGAGTTAATCAAGTAACTGAACTATGCCGCAAAAAAACCAGTTAGACGCTACGACCTGTCTTTATCCCACGGTATCTTAATAACACTCATTTCTGGTCTAATTTTATTGAGGTTTTAATTGGAAAAACTAGATTGTAATGCGTTTTTACTTTATGTAGCGGATTAAGATATCCTCAAGTTTAAATGATGTGGCTTTTGGCTATTTCGTTGGAAATTTTTCAGTGAAGACGGGTTTAAATAATTTGAGTATAGATAAATACTTCATTATAGTACCATATAATTATGGTTACTGTATATACTAGTGGCGAAGCGTGCATACAACACGGTTGCCACCGGTTTGCTTAACTTTTTAAAGTAAAAGAATGAGACCTAAATAAAAAGGTAGCCAGGAAAATTTGGAGCTTAAATTGTAATTGTTATGGAAATTCCAATGTGAGATGGTTAATTCAGTCTGTGTATAACCTGTAATTAGTCTGTGACGGAGGGAAAGTTATCATTTCAAAGGAAATTAAAATCTCTTTAATGTAATGTTAAGCTAACTTATGTTTTTGTATTTACTATTAGCCCCGTTGATGCGTACGATCCGCGTTGGCTAGCAAATTTATATAAAACTATAAAAAATTATTATAAAAAAATTGGCATTCTCTACTTAAGCTCTATGTACGTAGAAAAATATTATACTCGTCCATTCGTTAAATTTTTGATATTTATAAAAGATTTACATATTTAATACAAACGTACTTCGTGATTGTCCGTAGAATTGACTTTTTCATGAAAAGTACGATCATATGAATCAATTATCATTTCAATTCTCTTAATTATTGATTGGCCTGATCGTGAATAGTGAGAATAAGTTCGTAGCATATTCTGCATTTTATGGACACCTTATTTTACGAGATGGCCAAACAAATATATGGTGAAATTAATTTGGTCATTTTATGAAATGCGACCAGTTGGGACTATTATTCATGATTATCATTATTTCATGAAATCATTAACTCTACGATTTATCTAAGACATATAGACACGTAAACAATTTCTCTGTAACATTGCAATAAAATAAAACACATTGTAAATCTCTCTCAACTTTCGGATAATATAAATTTTTATACATTTATTGTTAGCAATAATTTTTTACTATGTAATAATAGATATAACAATATTTGTAATGGATTTATTATTGGCATGCATTCGTTATTTAATAAATAAAATTTTGCATCGTAACCGTTCGGTGGCGTCATCTTGTGTTTTATATCTATTGTCGATTCGTTCCGCTCAACTCGGCGAGTCGGCGTGTTACATACAAATATGTGTGTCGGGTGCATGCTTTATAGTTTAGGAAATTTAATTATATATGGCCAGTACAATGATACATATTGTAGTTAGAGAATATTTTAGTACATTTTGGCATAAAAATAAATTTACGAATTAGATGAATGCTGTTTTGTAATTGGTTATGGAGCTTAATCAGCTGATGAAAAATTGGATTTACTTTTTATTTTTATATAATTAAGCGCTGCATAATTCAGTATTATCAAATATGAAAATGCTAGTCAATCTAATAGACTTTTTGCCTAAACCGCTGAATCGATTTGAAAAAAATCTAGTGTAAATGTAATAGTCAGATAAGAGATTATATTTGTTTTCTAAAAATTATATAATTTTAATATAAATATTAATTTTCACATATTATGGTTGCATAGGTATTTATACGTAAGTTCTTATAAATATTTGAAAAGCTACTTATTACTTTTAAAGCCAAGAAAGTGCAATTAATATTTAATAATGAAATATTTTTAGGGAACGTGTGACCGTCAGCAGCGGTCAATTAACTCCATCGACAACGGTAGAGGAGCCACCCGCACAAGTAGGCACAATTAGGACCGAAGAGTACAAACGTGACCTAGCAGAGTTTCAAGCTCGAAGATCTGTGGGCAACAGAGAATTGCAGACAACTCCTATTAGAAAGAAATGTGGACGCCACTCTTTGCCAGTATCCTGCACCGACTGTACTGGAGACCCTGACAGTACTTTTAATTATGAAAAAAAGTCCGCCACTAAGTACAAGAAAAAGTTACATAAACGAGCACGTAGCGCTCATTCTGAAGAAAAGGGCTACGACGGCGCCCCTAATATACAATTCCTGTTCCAAAACCAAGTTTTCATGCCGGGTAACATGTTTGGAACGTCCTATTCGGAGCCGCGACGCACAAGTAAAGGTACTAATAAGTGTTCACCAGACTTCTTTGTTCAAAGGCAAATAGATTTCACGGATGACCAACCTTCCTCACCGCCATTTTTCTATAAAAATAATTCGCTCCCTTTCGATACTAAGAGGTTTTTGGACGGTGTGAAACGAGAAGAGGATGAAGTAGACGGCCTCAATGCCGCTGGGGATATTAACACATCGAGTCCGAGCTCAGAAAGTCAAAAAAATGATAGTTGCGAAGAAAAATTATGGGAAGTGATGAGCGAATTAAAACACTTTGACCAGTGGGCTGATGAACAGTTACAGGCTCCGTCCGTTAACACAAGCAAATCAGATGATAGTAAAGTACGACTTCATTGTTAATATTGTTCACCATTTGTACTAATTTTTGTTGTTGAAATCTGTGCCACTTTCATTGATTGATGTTTTTTACAGAGTGACACAAGTACATTTGGTCTACCAATAGCAAGCGCGTGCAACTTAAATGTTACGTTAGATAAGACTAAGTTGTGGAGCCATGGTAAGTGGGGTGTGGTGCCAATTCAAATCAAAAAACTATCCGGAGTTAGTATCGAAAATGTCAAAAAGAGACAAAATATGGAGATAAATATATTAAGGTAAAAAAATTAAGCTTTAGTTTTCATAATATAAATAGATATTATAAAAAATACATATTTATTTTCCAAATTCGATGACTTTAACTGTAACAACAGCTACTTGCTAGTATGCACTAAAGTCAAAATCATTATTTGCATTATTTGTACAAACAGGTTCTAAGAATTTTAACTCAAAATTTATATTTCATTTAAAAACTTAGTAGATCATAAAAATATATATATGATTTCAGAAAATGTCGCCACCCAAATATAATATTACTTATGGGCCTCTATCCGGACGTTCAAAATAATATTCACATAATCTGCGAAAGATGTATTGACACGTTATTTGGATTACTTCATGTGCAGGTAATTCATATGCCTTATATACTTGCTAAGCTAAGCTAAGCTTGTGCCTCTGCGCCTGTCGTGGTCGTGGTCGTCGCAGAGGCACAAGCGTGCGACTGTAAACGCTACAGGTTGTGGGTTCGATTCCCACTCCAGGAAATGTAAAATTTAGTATTTTCATTTCTTGGGTTTGGTAACAAGGCAAAGCGCGGCGTTGAGTTCCGCCACTCAACACGCAATGCCTCAATTCGGCGGAAAGTGGGAAACGAAATTGTTGAAAGAGAATGGAGTGCCTTAACACTAGATTCTCTAGTGTCCTTTGCCTACCCTGCTATTTGCGGGTTACAGCGTGAAGTTAAAAAAAAATAGAATGTTTTCCAAATATTTTAATTTTTTGATTCTCTCACACATTAATTATATTATAAGTGTATTGACCATTGTATACCGGGTTTAAAAGTTGAGTTGACGACGTGTTGAATCTTATATCACATATGCCTAGCCAGGGGATGACTAAAATATTTTTCATACAGTCAAATACGCGTTAAAAGCTCAACGACGGCGTCATATGCAAAAACAATTAAATTATTAATTTATTAAAAGGCCAGGTTTTCCCCTTTCCCACCCATCCTTTCCCCAAAATGTGGTGGTTCCGATAGCGGACCACTATCTGTGTCCTCTAGGTTGGCAACGCATTTACAACATCTCGAACAGGTGAAGGTAACCACTTACCATCAGGTGCTCCTTCTGCTCGTTTGCCATCCGTTATCCATAAAAAAACTACTTTTAAATTACAAATGCGAATATTTAAAACTAATAATATTTACTGTAAAGGTTTGAAACCGTCCAGAAATGTATTCCAAAATATATGGGATTAATTTGGTTAAAGCAACTTCATTTAAAATGCGAAAAAAAAATCATATTTTTAGCTATTAATTAATAACAATTTCAGGGCAGAATTCTAAGCGTGCAAACATCAATACACTATGCCTTGGATATCGCGAATGCTTTAGTATTTCTGAGAATGCAAGGGTATTTACACACTGAACTGTCCAGTATGAGCGTTGTCATCACTGGCCAAGACACCGCCAAGTTAGCCGACCTCGGCTGTTGTGTGAAACTGTCCTCAAAGAAGGAAAAAGAAATTAAACAATTTGATGTATATTCACCAGAACCCTTGTATGTCAATATGACTGGTAAGTTTTTTGTATTGATTTACTTTTTTATTTTCACATTTTTTTTGGAAGTTGGTCTTTGGACAGCTTTTTTCGTGTATATTCGATCGATGGATAATCGATCGATAATCGATAGGAGGCGTTATGCTATTTTTGAGATATAGTGTGTCGAGGGTTGGAATCTAACGTCTGGTTTTAACTTGCGAGACTGGTGAAGTAAAATGTTTTTAATAAAACCATTTCTCCAAGGGAGTTCTAAATTCAAGGGGGTTATAAATAAATAGTTATAAATAAACATTAAATAAAATGTTATATTACAGATTACAATGAAAAATAAAATAATATGAATAATATAAATCAAAAATGCCTGTCTTGGCGTAGTAGCACAAGCGACTATAAACGCGACAGGTTGTGGGTTCGATTCCCACTCCAGGAAATGTAAAGTTTAGTACTTTCATTTACTGGGTTATGAAAGTACTGGCCTTGTTACCAAAACAAGGCAAAGCTCGGTGTTGAGTCCCGCCACTCAGCACGCAATGCCTGAATTCGGCGGAAAGTGTGGAACAAGATTGTTGAAAGAGATTGAAGTGTCTTAGTACTTCTCAGGTTCCCTCTACCTACACTGCTATATGCGGGATACAGCGTGAAACAAAAAAAATATTTTTTTTTTTGTTTCTTAGTAATATTTCATACAAATTTTCTTTTTCAGATACAAGAGACATATTTTCCGAATCTGAACCCCTACTCTCTCAAAGATCGTCTGAAGCTTACCTCAACGCCAACGCGATATCAAAGCACTATAAGGCATACTCTGAATCAGAGCACTATAGATGGCAAGCACCTGAACTGTTTGTACCGGATGAAGATGGCTTAGTGTATTTATGTTCGAAGAGTGATGTTTATTCACTATGTGTTATTATTTGGGAGTGCTGTAATGGTTAGTATTCTTTTTAAATATCTTCACATTTCCATAAAATAACGCCTGTCGTGGCGCAGAGGCACTAACGTGCGACTGTAAATTCGACAGGTTGTGGGTTCGATTCTCACTCCAGAAAATGAAATTTTTCATTTCCTGGGTTTGGTAACAAGGCGAAGCGCGGCACTCAGCACGCAATGCCTCAATTTGGCGGAAAGTGGAGAACGGACTGTCTTAACACTAGGTTCCCTCTGCCTACCCTGCTATATGCGGGATACAGCGTGAAGCTATGTATGTATGCGTAGTGCTAAAATACTTCATTCTCAAGGTTTTGCCCAAAATCGAGACATAACAGGTTGATTTCAAATAGTTCAGATGTATTGCGGTTGTGTTAGTGCATCTGCACTTGAATTAGTGCAGAATGTTTTAGAATAGATATAGGAAATCCTAGTAATTTGTTATTTTAGCTAAACAGAATTAAGATACCTGCCATATAATTAGTTGCATATGGCGTTTTTATGCCATACAACAACTAACGTAGGGTATTGGTTTAATAGTTTACTTTTTTGTATCGTCTTATTTAAATAAGCATAAATTTCTATAAGTATAAAAAACGGTTGGGTTACTAAGCGATTGACAGATACCGTACAGGACATAGTAAGTTTACGTTTGGAATGTAGGCTCCTTGAGAAATGTAGGGGGGGTCCTAAGGATTTCTCTAAATCAGGGCTTCTTAAACTTTTGTCATACACGACCCCATTTATGATTGCGAGTTTCTTGACAACCCCGTACAAATTGGTAATTGGCCAAAATGGTATGTATAAATATTTGACATTAAAATCTCTCGACCCCAGAATTTTGCTACCCTATTGGGGGTCGCGGTCCATAGTTTAAGAAGAAATTTGGGATTTTAAGTTTTATAACCCATGCAAATGAAGTAGCTGGATACTACTAATTAACATTAATTAATAAATTTATTATTTTTCAGCAAGTCTACCCTGGAAATCACATTCCTATGAAAAGCTAAAAAAGCTATACACGGTACAAAATGCTGGCATAAGTCTTCCACAAGATGGCACGTATCCGGGTAGTCTGTTGTCACTGCTACAGCGCGGTCTCGCCTTGCAAAGAGATAAGCGTATGGATTTAGCTTCTTTGCAGACTACTTTGTTGGCTGTTCAGGTGATATATTTGTTTTTTAAAGGAAAAGTCTTTTTAATTTTTTTTTAACTTCACGCTGTATCCTGCATATAGCGGGGTAGGCAGAGGGAACCAGAGAACCTAGTGTTAAGACGCTCCATTCTCTTTCAACATTTCCGTTCCCGACTTTCCACCAAATTGAGGCATTGCGTCTTGAGTGGCGGAACTCAACGCCGCGCTTTGCCTTGTTACCAAATCCAAGAAATGAAAATACTAAATTTAACATTTCCTGGAGTGGGAATCGAACCCACAACCTGTCGCGTTTACAGTCGCACACTTGTGCCTCTGCGCCACGACAGGCGTTATATTCTTTTTAAATGTCTTCTTATATTTAGAATATGTAGACATGATAGGTTTTATTGAATAACTCAACTGGTTTTTTTGCTTAATGAAAACTTACTTCACTATTTTATTTTTTTTTATTACTGAAAACTGTTACATAATTTCAAATATATGTTTGCTAACGTCCATACCACGTTGAACACACCGGTTTTCGTCCGATCACCGAAGTTAAGCAACGTCGGGCGCGGTCAGTACTTGGATGGGTGGACCGCCTGGGAACACCGCGTGCCGTTGGCTTTTTTGCTAGACATATATTGAACATAAAGCAATATTTCTTCTTATAACAAAAATCTTAACACTAACAAATTTTAACTATATATTTTTATTCTTTTCAGCGACATCTTGACGAGATAGAATATATTGTCATTCCAGCAAGATCCAAAAGAAAATCTAGTTTAAGTACGCTAACCTATGATACAATGTCACCCACCGATTCCGATTGCGTAAGTCCTAAAAATATTGAACATAAAGCCATTATTCACAATCAAGACAGTCTCGATGACAATGACAAAGAAAGAAACGCAGAAAGTCCTTTATATGAAACTATCCGAAAAACGCACATGGTCGCATCTTACACTACTGAAAAATGCTTTATTTCTGACGACGAAGAACTAGCACCTAACAGTTTTAATAATATTCAAGAGAAAGACACGCTAAGCGCCTATTCTACACCTGTGACAAAATTACGTGCTAGAATCAAAGAAATGGAAACACCAGGAACATTATACAAAAGCGATTCTACTGAATATTGCAGTATTTTAAGTCCAGATACACGTTTAAGCAATTTTGCCTTTAATGATGATAGCACTAAAGAACAAAGTGCTGAGCGGCCAACGGCTAAACTAAGTCGAAGTTTTACCCCAAAGTCGTATAAGCCCTTACATATAAAAGTACCAGAATTTAATTTGGATTCCATAAAAACGGTTTTGAAGGAAAAAGATAATAATGAACGCTCTTCATACAATTTTGATATAAAGAATTACAGTTTACCAACAACGCCCATTGCTAGGAGTAATAAATTGAGAAAGAATGCGTGGTTATCTGGTGAACTAAACGTATGTAAAGGTAGTGCTTCTAAAAGTTCCTCTCTAGCGCCTAGTACTGAAGGTAAATTTAAAGACTTTTTTAATAAATAAAAAGATATACACTTTCATATTTTTTCTCGTATAGTGTAAAGGAAAATGGTAAACGGATTGATTTCCGCCCAATCCGTACACTTTCCGCCCAAATTAGACATATTGCGTGTCGAGTCAAAACTGAGGCGGATTTCAACGCCACGTTTCGTCTGATCAGAACGGGGAAATTAAAGTAATTTAAATATAACCGTTTTCCAAGTGGGGATCGAACCCAAAACTATCGCATCCACTATCATACGTAGCTGTATTACAATACCCCTTTTTACAATCATCAAGTAGCAAAAGAATGCGTAAATTATTTGGTCATTACTGGTTTATGCATTAGTAGGAAGTAATTAAACTAAAACGAGGTAATTGAACAAAATATCATATTAAGGTTACCCATTCGATTACTCATCTAGAATATTTTAAAATTATATGTCGAAATACGTCATTATTTGTATTACTATATTTTTTTTGCGAAAAATAATTATTATAAGAATAGAACCAATTTATTTACAATTCTTATGTTTCATAACTTAGTTACTGCACTACTTAGAATATTTGAATTACAAACAATCATAACTAACATTTTCTTGGAATCTCAATAGAAACATACTTTTATATTATTTATCGCCAACGTCCATACCACGTTGAACACACCGGTTCTCGTCCGATCACCGAAGTTAAGCAACGTCGGGCGCGGTCAGTACTTGGATGGGTGACCGCCTGGGAACACCGCGTGCCGTTGGCCTTTTTTGCTTTTTTAAATGCTATTTTAAAAGTGTCAAAAGTTGATATACAATATATCTTCTAGTCTGTATTTTAGCTTTTTCTATGTAATTTAAAGTGAATTAGAAATTATATAAAATTATGGTTTCAATATATGATTTCTTTTTTATTACAGATACTGATACAAAGCGATCCGATACTGTATTGTTGTCTTCAACAAATCCATCTTTAGAGAGAGAGGATAAATCTGAAATTTTGTCGCCAAATCAGTTGGAGGGGAATGGCGAGGCCTCGTGTGGTGCGTCGAGCGTTGGTACTATACGAAATAGTTATACAGGCTTAAGAAGGTATATATAACTTAAAAGTAATATTATATAATTATTTACCAATGTGGATCGATTGAAATCTATTTACCTTAATGGGTTAATTGGGGATTCAAATCCTACTTTAAATTTAACTTTGTTTAGATAAAGCATGACGTCCGTCACCTAGCATTCGTCTTTTAATGTGGTTGGAAAGTGATTAGTATGTCTATCCCTTATGAATAAAATAAAAACTTAGCAATATTGAGTTGGAATTGACGACTTTGATTTGGCAAATGTTGTGGAACACTCGGTGCATACAATAGTCACCAGTCAATGCATATAAACTATTAAAAATATGGTAAACTATATTGGGACTATGGAATGGAGTTTGGATGGACCGAGCATCGGGCTGTTGATTGAGACTACTCGATGTCCGGGTTTCCCCGTCATTACGCCGATTGACCGTAACCAGCCTTACGAGCATGTAGCTTTTCGCTCTGGCGGCCAATGAAAGTAAACCAGAGACGGGGATAAATGTCAATTTCCTCTAGAGCTTATTATAATATTTACTAAACAATTCCAGAGTGAGCGACCCGCCAGCGGACTTCACGGACGTGGAGCCCCCGCTGGAGCGTGCGCGCTCCCTCACGTGCGTGAAGTCGTCCGGCAACAAGCTGGACGACGCGCTCGCCGCCGTGCTCGTGAAGCCGCTCGTGGCCATACACGAGAAGTGGATATACGAGGCCAACAAGAAGACTGGAAGGTCGCTCTCCTTGCCTGAGGACAATCGGTTAGTTGTGTTTCTTATTATAAAATATTTTTACCTTCGCGGTATGTTTGATACATGTGATATATTGTATTTATTTTATAGAAATAGTATGAAGAAAGGAACAGTTTGTGACAACAAATAAATATGGCAATGTCAAATATTAAGTACTTTTTCAAGAGATTACTGCTTATTGAATTTATATTAATTTAATACAAAAACTATAAAAAAATTACATTTATTTTTAAATATATGATATAATATAATGAAATAAAGGAAAACGAAACAGCATTTGGATTTGCATTCTTCATTATAAACTATAGTAGTATATATTATTAATTTTACCAAAATTGGCGATGTACACAGTATTAATACTAGAAATAAGCTTAAATTTGCCGTGCCAGGGACTCGATTCCGTAATTCTTTTATGGGACAATGTATAAGCTTTTACAATACGATCCCAGAAAACGTCCGAGAATTTTCCATTTCACAATTTAAAAAAAATATGAAAATATGTTTGTCTGTTAAAGGTTATATTATATTACCTAATTAGTGATTTTATAAATGATAATACGCCATGAAAATGAAATGCTTGATCCAGTCTATTTCAAAAATATCATTGTCACTTGTAAATAATTGTAAAGCATTGACAAAAAACAATTCCGCTGAGTTTCTTGCGCCGGTTCTTCTCAGGTCTGAGGCATTAAATTTAGTGAACCGGTGGATAATTATTTGGCGCTCAAAAAATGAAGCATGTAACTTGTTATTTTGAATAAAATGATTGAATTTTGAGTTTATTCCATAGTGGTCGCGTGTCGGCGGTGAAGCCCGCGTCCCACTGCGTGGACACCCTGCAGCAGTCTCTGCCACACCTCGCACCGCGTCGTCCGCTCACACACACACATGGTAAGGGGAATTACACATATTTTTTTATTTGATACACTTTACTTGGCTTTAAATAAACAAAAAAATACTGCTTAAAAACTTTCAGACTGTCTATAAGTAAGCAGCTGGTTGGCATTATCAATATTACTTCTAATTTTTTTTTGGATATTACAGACACTTGTAATTTTTTTTGGTTGATTGATTTTTTTATTTCTAATAGTGTAGTAGTATAAATAATTATAACAATTTGTCTCATTGTCTAACAAATTCTTATTACTAGAAATTTATATAGTAAAATTTGATTAAAATAAAAGAAAATTAATCAATGTCAGGTGAATTAAAAGAATTTATCAGACATAATTTATTATATATTTTTTTTTTAATATTATAACACAATACCTTTTGATCCAATATTTTTTTTTTCTAAGTAGATTATTTAATAAATCTCAATATTAATCTAATATTGGTTTATGAGGTAAAAAACAATAAAAAAATTGACAATATATATATACTTATGTCAGTACCAGGGTACAGGCGTGAATAGCTTAATATGTTGACTTGCATATACATTTTTTTTAAATATTAATATTGCTGATTTATTTATATATAAGGTGTATATTATATATAAGATGCTTTAAAATAAAACAATAGTACAAAGGATTTTAATAACATAAAAATAATCTATAATTTAACTTGAAAATGCGCAGTCAAAAAAGTATGTATTTTCGATATGATAACTGCTGATAACTAACAAATTCGCTCCTAGTACGGATATACTAATAATTTTATTACGCATTTGTTTTAGCAACTATTATTTAACTACTAACATTAATTAATTTGTTTTAGCAACATATGCATATGCCTCCTTTATAGTTTTCCCTTCATGGTTTATCCCTTTGCGGTTGGATAGTGAGTTTCAAACGCTGGTAAAGCAGCATTGATTCTTGGAAAGGTTTCTAAGCTGTATACTCGTATGAAATAACAAATAAAACATCTTTACGGAGTTAAGATAAGGTTGGAAAATATAACAATATTTTTTTTTTCTTTCATCCCTATCTACCGGTTGGCTGAAAGATATCTCTTATAGAGATAAGTCCACCGTTGCTACCTACTACTTTGTACTATTAACTTGTTTGTAATTTTAAAGTGCAATAAAGAATATTATAATAATTAAAGACATGCATGTATGGAGGTGTCTAGGTTTAAATTATTGCCTCAATTATTAAAAGGAGTATTAGACTGCTTAGTATTTTTAAAACAGGAAAGGAACTACGTTAGTATGGTATAATATTATTGTAAGATAAATTATATTATGATAAATTCCCAAACTAAAATTTTAATTAATAACTTTGTAACAAACTAACATATACAAGTGGGTTTTAAGGTGTATATTTATATATAAAACATTTTGCATGTATTTGAAGACATAAATGAATGAAGGTGATGAGAAGATGACTTATAAAATTCGAAGTACGAGATAAACTAGTTCAATGTTTCGCTAATTTTGATATTTTAATACAAAATTTAAATTAAATATTTATAATTGTTTATAAGCACTTTCAATTTATAGATAGAATTACGAAAATAAAAATTGTACCTTCATCCAATTATTTTAACAAAAATGATAAGTGAATGCATGCATGATAATAAAAAAGTAATAAATTTGATAATTAAAAGGTTTTATTATATAAATAACAAAAATGTATAATTTTTTTATTATACACACATCTGTTCTTAATATATATCAGTGGCGAAGCGTCCACATAACACGATTCCCACCGGCTTTTATTTATTAGCAGATTAGGGTTACCAATGACACCACAACAAACTGATTCAGAAGTATTTCACATTTCTAAGCCTGCATTATATTTATAAAATCACTAATAAGGTATAACCTTTAACACTGAAGCATCTTTTTACAATTTTAAATTGTAAAATGGGAGAGAGAAGGATTCTCGGACGTTTTCTGGGATCCTATTGTAAAAGTATACACATTGTCCCATAAAGAATTGCGGACTCGATGCAATCGGGTTACAGATCATAAATACACATATATACCGGCTTCCCTAAATCTACCGACAACATACCTTTTTAAAAAAATATTTTTTCGTCACTGATATATATTAAACATAGATGAAAGCTTATAAGGTTTGTGTTTGCTTAAACATATAGAATTGCTTATTTTTTGTTATATTATTTCCAATAATCCACATTTTTTTAAGGTGAAGGTTTTATGTTCTTCTTTTAATGATTTTTCTTCAAGAATATTTTGTTTTAACATTGTAACTAACTGAATAAATATTTAATTTCAGATAAGGTTTGTTTTATTAATGAGTTAACATGTTTTTATAGTTAATTTATTTTTTTAATATTTTTTCACGATAGAACAATTTTGTTGCAACACTTATAATTGTATTTAATTTAAACAAAAGTACTATATGTTTTTTATTTATCTATAAGACGTAACTCTTTTAAGACAATTTGCGGGGTTGAGCTCCGCCACTCAACACGCAGTTTTTTATTAGGGCGGAAAACGGAGTATGTGATTTATGGTGATTCTCTATGCCTATTTGGCTTTGCGAAAAAAGAAGGAAATTAAAAAGAATATTCATATGCTTAAATTAAAAATAAAGTTAAATATTATTAATACTACTGCATGAATTATTTTCTGTCGATTTTTGTTTAAATTATCAGGTCACTTTGAGCAGTACTGTCAAGCGCGTGAGGCCATCTCCAAGAGTATGAATTTCCATCCACAAGATGCTACCTGGAAGAAAGCTTCAGAAAAGGGGTATATATTTGTAATAATACTATTTTTATAGTCAGGCAACTACTTACTAACTAATATGAGTAAGGGATAAATAAGATATAGGGTAGAATTCTATTATTTTAAGTACTTGTTCGCCAACGTCCATACCACGTTGTACACACCGTTTCTCGTCCGATCACCGAAGTTAAGCAACGTCGGGCGCGGTCAGTACTTGGATGGGTGACCGCCTGGGAATACCACGTGCCGTTGGCCTCTTTTGCCTTGTTTTATATATTTTGAACACATTTAATGTTAGTATATATTTTAATTAATTGAACATGACATATGTTTTTATCTTTTTCAATAATGTTGTTTGTTGCACTAATGTGCAAAAAGGAACTGTTTTGGGAAGTAAATAGCATAAAGTGAATATTATAAGAAAATTAGTATGGAAATACTTTTATTTGTAAGAAATTTAAATATTATATTTTTATTACGCATTTCCAGGACTGTTACTGAAGATTCAATTGCTAAAACAAAAATCGACCAAGCCACCGACACATTGAGCATAGAAGAATTTATAAGAGACCTCATTCGCAAAGAGTTTCAGCACTTAGTCACTGAAATGGCGGACAATATTTCAGATTCTACTCACAGCTTGCACAAATCCGACGAATTCTTGAATAAAGGTGTAGCAAATATTATGGATTCTTTGAAAAATGGCGAACAAACAGACAATAATGCTAAAAAGGACCCCATAAAATCTTTCTCGAGGGTAAAAATCAATGGAAATAACAAACCTTTGTTACAAATAACCTTTAGTAGATCCGGAGAAAATAATTTGCAAGTGCTTGATAATTGTGTTAATGTGACCATATGTGACAGTAATGGCGGCAAAGAGAAACTTAACATTTCTGTCGAGGACACTTTGACGGGAGAAGATTTGCATATTAACTCGTTGAAGAGATGCCAAGCTTTCAGTGCTATTCAGGTTTGTATAATATTATATAATAATTTTATCTATAATGGTTTAGTTCGTGTATTTTATTTTGATGTTCGCCAACGTCCATACCACGTTGAGCACACCGGTTCTCGTCCGATCACCGAAGTTAAGCAACGTCGGGCGCGGTCAGTACTTGGATGGGTGACCGCCTGGGCCAACGTCACGCGGTGCGTGACGTTGGCCTTTTATTTTATAATCTTACATTTTGCGTAATATATTAAAATGTACCTTTTTTGTTTTGTAAACTAAAAAAAAATACATTAGTGTCACGATTCCGATTGCTTAATTAGATAACTACGTAATATTGGAATATGCTCTATTTGCATTTTATAAAAAGTATAATAAGAAGATTTTTTGTATAATACTCATTCACAGGAAGCTCGAAGCACCGAAGACTTGTATATAGACGACGACTTGTCAACGATGCAAGAGAACTTCGGCGGCAAAGTGAAGCTCATACCACTACACGGCTCTCTGCACGAGATACTCTGCGAGAAGGAGGACGACTGCTGCCTCATCAAGGTGAAGCAGGAGAACGGATGCGACACCATCTACTTCAGGTGCGACAACTCCGACACCGAGTCCCGCGACGCCATCGCCGGACACGCCCGCCCCGACCGCCAGAAGGACACCGTCGTGTTCAAGAGGAGCATCTCCCTCGTCGCGGAGAGAATACAACGGATATTCCCCAAAGAGAAACGACAGAACCCCGTCGCGGCCCTCAAGAAACTCAATGACAAACTCAAAGCTCGCCCCAAATCCGAAATATTCATCAAAAATATAAACAAAGACACCCGCGTGCTCAGCAACAGCAGCCCCTCCCTCATCATGAAAGACGACAGAGCCGACGAGGTGGAGCTCAACATCGAGAACGTGATGTGCTACCAGGACTCCTCCTCCGACGAGTGCCTCAAGTGTCCCGTCGACGACGACTTCGAGATGCTGGAGCGCGAAATTGAACTGGACCTCGCCAACACCCTCACGCCGCTCACCTGCGGCTGTCTCGAGAAGATATCCGAAGAAAATCTCTCGGTCCTCAACGAGGACGCAGACAAATACTGACTCTATTAATATACTCAACTTTTCAAGTACAACCTATATTAAAATTACATCAGGTGATTATTTTTTTTGTATTTAATTTTTTTTATTTTTGTAATTCTTAGCATCAAATGCTAATTTGTGGCTGGTCTTCCATTGAAAGTACAAAATTTTCTTTTTTTTTTATTGTTGTTATTTTTCATTGTCGCCCGCCATATCGTTCGACCGTCCACTAGCATTTAGGGAACCCAAAGATATTTATCGTTTTAATAGGTTTTCTTTTAAGATTTTTCTCATTTTAATTGTTTTTTTTTATAAATGAGTAATAGTGCAAGGCTATGTGATTTTAGTATTAAGTAAGTAGCACTAAACATTCCACTGTTGTGATTTTAGAATAGTTTTTCACAATTTTATTTATCATTTCTACTTTGTCACTGTTAATTTAATTTTATTGTACGCTAATATTGTTTCTACTCGTCGTTGCATGGACCAAAGTTTACTAAAATACATACATATATTTTCCTTACTTTTTTTACACTATTTTCTGAAAGTGAAGTTTTAAAGTGTTTTGCGATTAAGAGAGTATTAGGAGGACATCGTTACAGAGGTGTTGATTTTAGACGTAATTGTTAAAATAAAAACCGTTACTCATGAAAAATATTTTTTTATTTAATCGTTTTAGTAACATAACAGTACATATGTTTAAAATGTCTACACTTAAAGCTTATAGAATGGCATTTTAACATGACACACTATGATTACACTCACTAGTGTCTACAAATGCATTTATTTTCCTGTATTTTGACAAACTGCAGATAAAATAGTAACCTAACAATATTAAACTGAATAAACAAGATATTCGGCATCTAATATTGTCAATTATTTATATCCATTCAAAAAAAGTAGAAAAATGTTGTTTATAAAACAAAATATATTTTTTTTACGCAAAATTAATTTATATCTAGCGTAATATGGTAATATATCACTTTAATCTCCAATTCCGGTTGTCAATGCAAAAGTATAACTCACATAATCCTAAACAGTTTCATAATCTTAAAACTTTAATACAAACAATGTATGAAGTCAAACAATTTAAATTTACTTGAGTTTATAGCAGAACTATCTAGGTAATATATTTTACATACTAATAGAAACTAAATTAACTTCATTAGCATTTAAATTAAGACAGGAAAGTCGTAACTTAAAAAATATACTCAATTTAAGACTTCCTTATTCATCTTCGACTTTATTCATCGAATGTATTACAAAAATATTTACTAAAACTTTAAGAAATATGACACATTTAAAATGTAATATAATTTAATTCAGTCATTTATGAATTCTTTTCGGATAACTTAACATAAACAGCTTTAACTTCTGTGTAGTTCTTGATGCCGTAGGCGCCGTTCTCCCTTCCAATACCGGACTGCTTGAACCCTCCGAAGGGCACTTGGTTGCAGAATACGTTGTAGTCGTTGACCCACACTGTGCCTGCTTGTAGACCCTTAAAAAGTAAACATAAAAAATATGATATATATTCTCTTAAAGTAATAATATGCCTTAATTTGGAGGAGGGTGGTGAAAGGAAATGTTAAAGAGAACGGAGTGATTTAACACTAGGTTCTCATGTTTCCTCTGTCTACCCAGCTATATGCGGGACATATACATACAGCGTGAAGCTAAAAAATAATAATTCCATTTTTTTTAAATGATAATTAGTATAAGAGTAAGCTGCTTTATTTAATTTAAGATATATATATTTGTTCTTTAGCTGTACATTTATAAAGTTATAATATTTACATGTTACCTATATTGTTATTTGTACATATATTATTACACAAAATTACTGATAAAATCAATCAACGGAATGACACGGCAACACTCTGTGTTGATTTTGATTTATATAATATCGTGTTCTAAATGACACTCAAAAATGGCAATACATATAATATATACATATTATTTATATAAATATAAAACTTTACAAATAATAAAACCAAGAATACGTTATTTTTTTTTAGCTTCACGCTATATCCCGCATATAGAGGGAACCTAGTGTTCAGACACTCCGTTCCCCATTTTCCGCCGAATTGAGGCATTGCGTGCTGAGTGGCGGAACTCAACGCCACGTTTTGCCTATTAATATAAAACATTTCCTGGGGTAGGAATCGAACCCACAACCTGTCGCGTTTACAGTCGCACGCTTGTGCCTCTGCGCCACGACAGGCGTTAAGGTAGTTAATTTTAAGCGTATTTAAAGTCTCCTTAATCATAAAAATTTACTATATATTTTAGAAAACTAATTTAAATTGATATATGGATCGTATTTGACCACTTGTACAGTGAGGCTGAATAAAGTTTTGTATGCAATAAAGCACGCTGTATCCCGCATATAGCAGGGTAGGCAGAGGGAACCTGAGAACCTAGTGTTAAGACACTCCATTCTCTTACAACAATTCCGTTCCCCGCTTGAGACTCACCGAATTGAGGCATTGCGTGTTGCAGTAATGCATTTGAAATTAAATTAATTATTAAACAAGAGACATACGACAATTGCAAAATGAATGCACAATTCATATGAGTTTTCCATGGTAGACATGATAATTTATATAAAATTACTTTATTTAACTGGAACATTCAAAAATAATATTTTATTGACTACGGTACTTTAATTAGGTGTCCATTTACGTATACGTATGAGTATAATTTACCTGTATAAGGTAGTTGGCCTTATCAAGGTCCTTGGTGAAGACGGCGGCCGCCAGACCGTACTCCGTGTTGTTAGCGCGTTCTAGTACCTCGTCCAACTTCGAGAACTTGATGATTTGCTGTACTGGCCCGAAGATCTGTTAATAAAATATATATGTACATTAATTTTAATTGTTAACAAATGTTTTTTTTTAATTTCTTCAATATTTATTTCGAATAGCAGGATAGAGAACCTAATATCACGACACGTGGTTTCGTCTTCTTGTCCTTTTTCTAGACATTACGTGTAGAGTAGCGGAATTCAACATAGCGCTTTGTGCGCTTACTAGAACGGGGAATTAAAAATATGTAAAAATGTGAAATATACTTAATAATTACTCAAAAACAATTGAATCGGAGAGTGCAGAAACAACGTAAGTCAGGATTTGCAGGAGAGAGAGAAAAACAACACACATTTTGCCTTCCTAAGCTAGATTAAATCGATTACGATTTTTGCATTTCTTGTAACTTACGTTGTTTCAGCACTCACCGTTTAATTGCGATATGAAACAGACGCTGTCCTTTCAAAGGCCTCTGTTAAAAGTTATATGTTGAAAGTTGTAAGAAATTTAAATGAGGATGATAAACTTATGTATGACACAAAAAAGCATTAAATTTAGTCTATAATTAGATATATCAAATACGAAAATAACTGCTTTTTATCATTTACTATCTACAATTATATTATCTTTATACCTATTAATACTTTTAATCCTATTATAAAAAAGTGATTATATATCTTTCAGTTCCGTGTCAACATAAGGGCATACTAGGGCTGAACCAAACAGGGCCATACCTCAAAATTCATGCAATGTATAATTATCAGAATTAACAAAATAGTTTGGCGGAAAGTGGGGAACGGAAATGTTGAAAGAGAATGGAGTGTCTTAACACTAGGTTCTCTGGTTCCCTCTGTCTACCCCGCTATATGTGGGATACAGCGTGAAGTTAAAAAAAAAACAAAATAGTTCAAAAAAGAATCCAGAAACAGTCCATATAAAATCATTTGCGAAAAAAATAATTTCACAAAGCCCCGAAAGGCTTATTAACTATAAAGCATATTCTTTCGACATGCCTACAAATTCGCTTGCGCTGAATATGGGCCCCAATATTTCCTTACAACGCGCATTATATATCTCAAATAGGTACCTTTATAAAAAATTATCACTTTATGTGATAATCAGTCATTGCTTGCTTAGTTACGAACTTCACCGCAGTAAAAACATAGAAAAAGCCACATGGTTCGATCCCTACTTGGAGGAAAATATAATCAATATTTAAATTATGTCATTTAACCGTTATTCTTTACTTAGGAAATATCATCTTTTCTTTATCTTATACTTAAATAATACGCTCATTTATCTAATCTATCTATCTATCAACGTATCTATCACACGATTTGCATGAAAATTTGCGTGTCCGGGTCCGATAATATTAAAATTCATAGCATTACAAAGAAAATATTTTAAAGCACAAGTTTTACAAAAAAAAAAAACAATTATAAAAATAATAAACGACTGTCGTGGCGCAGAGGCACAAGCGTGCGATTGTAAACGCGACAGGTTGTGGGTTCGATTCCCACTCCAGGAAATGTAAAATTTAGTATTTTCATTTCTTGGGTTTGGTAACAAGGCAAAGCGCGGCGTTGAGTTCCGCCACTCAGCACGCAATGCCTCAATTCGGCGGAAAGTGGAGAACGAAAATGTTAAAAGAGAATGGAGTGTCTTAACACTAGGTTCTCTGGTTCCCTCTGCCTACCCTGCTATATGCGGGTTACAGCGTGAAGTAAAAAAAAAATATATTACAAATTTAAAAAGAAAACTATTAAAATATTTCTATTAGCATATTGTTTTCTTAAAAAAAACTATAACAATTTCCAAAATATCTAATAACATGTGCCATATACAAAACTGTAATTACACATGATAACCGATGATAAAAAATAAAAAAAGTATGTACAAATACACATCACCTACATACATTCAATGTATTCATATTTTTGGCTTGTAATTTACAATTCAAACTGGTTGAGAATACTCTCACGCATGTCTCAAGGCCAGTCTATATTCGTATCGCCGTAGTTACAGATGCTAGATATGTTATCGGTTACGTATTCATACTAGAATATAACGCGTCTTTGTATGAACGAAGTATATATAAGGTAATTTGGTAAAGGATACAATTTACCTTCATATTTTTTTTAATAACTGCCTAATTTGCTATTTCTTCTATTTGAACCCGCACTTATGGGGTATTTGATGTTTACTTTAAGAATTTCGCTATGATCGTATACCAATAAATCATAATCATAGAAACTTTTTTTTGATAGTTTTAAAGTGTTAATAACACTTAGGAAAGCGGGACTTGAACCCAGGCCTCTTGGAAACCCTCCAAGCGCTCTGACCACTAAGCCATGCCTTCTATACCCGGCTGCGTCGAAATTCTATTACGCTTGTTACAACTTATTTATGTTGTTAGCATCTCTGTAGACTATCGTTTGGCAAGAGAGAATGCTATATGTTAAATATTTTTACATATATACATAACTTCACGCTGTATCCCGCATATAGCGGGGTAGGCAGAGGAAACCTAGTGTTAAGACACTCCGTTCCCCACTTTCCGCCGGATTGAGGCATTGCGTGTTGAGTGGCGGAACTCAACGCCGCGCTTTGCCTTGTTACCAAACCCAGGAAATGAAAATTCCATTTCCCAGAGTGGGATTCGAACCCACAACCTATCGCGTTTACAGTCGCACGCTTGTGCCACTGCGCCACGACAGGCGTTATAAAAAACATATATTTTTGATAGTTTTAAATTGTTGATAGCTTCTCTATAAAAATATATCATTTTCTTATTATCAAAATATTGTTATTAAATTATGTTATATATTTGCAAAATATTTATTATGAGAGTACTAAATAATCAAATAATTCTATTAATATTATACTCGTAAATACAAAAGTTAGTTTGTTACTCTTTCACACAATAATTAAATCGGTGAGTGCAGAAACAACGTAAGTCACAAAAAATGCAAAAAATCAATCGATTTAAACTAGCTAAGAAAGGCAAGATGCGTATTGTTTTGCTCCCTCCTGCAAAATTTGAAAATCCGGATTTATTTCTGCTCTCACCGATTCAATTACTGAACGGATTTAAATAAAACTTTACAATAGTATAACTTATGCATCAAAATAACATAAATTCTTTTTTTTTTTAACTTCACGCTGTCTCCCGCATATAGCAGGATAGGCAGAGGGAACCAGAGAACCTAGTGTTAAGACACTCCGTTCTCTTTCAACAATTCCGTTCCCCACTTTCCGGCTAAAATCTAGAATTTATAAAGATTATTTAGCAGAAACTAGTACTAAAATAATGGTAAAATAACTTCAACATTTATTCACATAGAACCTTTTAAAATAAATAATTTGAACAGATAACAGTTGTTTATTGAAAATAACTGTTCACCAATTTTTTTTTAATTCAGTACAGTATAATTTTCGTACTGTATAAATAAATATTTAAATATATTCATTAGTAATCGTTTGCCAAAATATTTTAATTATACATATACTATTTTTTTCTATATACCTCGTTGGTTCCGACAGAGAAAGAAAAGATACAAGTGTCATTAATGTTTAATTTCGTAATGGTAATGAGACATGTATTATTTTTTTGTGTTGAATATTTTATTTATAAAATGGATACATTAAAATTTTAATGAATTTTTGATGGTAGAAAATTGGAATTCTTTGTTTCCGTAAATTGTGTACTATGTTTTTTGGGCAGCAAGATGGACGCGTCACTCAATAATCTGAGTGCGTGAGTACTAAACGCCTGTCGTGGCGCAGAGGTACAAGCGTGCGACTGTAATCGCGACAGGTTGTGGGTTCGATTCCCACTTCAGGAAATGTAAAGTTTAGTATTTTCATTTTCTAGGTTTGGTAACAAAGCAAAGCGCGGCGTTGAGTTCCGCCACTCAGCACCCAATGTCTCTATTCGGCGGAAAGTGGGGAACGGAGTGTCTTATCACTAGGTTCCCTCTGCCTACCCACCCTCCTATATGCGGGATACAGCGTGAAGCGGTGCGTCCTTAGGGACATTGAGTGTAAGTGCACTAACACTGGTGCCCTTTTGAGTATTCTAAGTAAGAGTATAATCATGTAATAAAATAGTTTCGATTCGCTTTATTATAATTGTTATTTTTCTTCTTACAAATAAAAAAAATAACTTATTACTATGTACGTGTTTGACCCTTTAGTGACGATTTTTCGTTACATCAAGTTCCAAATTATAACGACTCTTAAAACGATTCACATCAAAAACTTAAGCTAAACAATGGCTATATATTGCATATAGCGTTAGTAATATAACAAAGTAAATTAATTATTTTGGCGTCACGTTCTTATAAATGACCGCCATATTCGCACTAATAACATAATAGTACAACTCACTTCAATTTTGGCGATATCCATATCGTCCTTAACATCCGCGAACACGGTGGGCTGCACGTAGTACCCGTCGCGGGGCAGAGCGCCGCCGCCCGCCACGAGGCGCGCGCCCTGACGCTTGCCCGACTCGATTAGTTCTAGAATCTTCTTGTGTTGCTCACCGTCGATCTGGTTAATGGTAATTGTATATTATTCATTTAGGATATAGCGTAGTAGAAAAAATGCAGTTATATTAACAGATTTTTGAATATTTTGAAAATTCACATGCCTAAGATAAGAAAAATATTTAGACATGTATAAAATTTTGAAAGTATTAAGATTCAAATCGGGACTTGGCCAATTAACCTATGTATTAGAATTTCGCTTGTAAATATATGCTCATTTACAAGCAAAATTCTTATAACCTTGTTGTAAATTATTTTGGTATATTTTTTTTAGTTTTATCTTTACACATTTCCGATTTAATATTGCAAGTCCCTATATATAAAATTACCTATCTACCTAATATAACCTAGTGTTAAGACACTCCATTCTCTTTTTTTTAACATATCCCGTTCCTCACTTTCCGCCGAATTGAGACATTGCTTGATGAGTGACGGAACTCAGCGCCTCGGTTTGCCTTGTCAGCAGAGCGAGGAAAACAATATACTAAATATTATATAATATTTTCATTTCCTGGATTGGGAATCGAACCCACCACCTGTCGCATTTATAGTCGCACGCTTGTGCCTGTGGGCTACATCAGGCCAAGGACAAGACAAGATAAGACAAACGAATAAGTAAACAGTAAATATTTACTTGTGGTCCCTGTTCGGTATCGGGTAGGAAGGGGTCTCCCACCACTCGCTTGGCGGCGCGCGCGGCTGACATCTCTACGAACTTATCGTAAATTTTGTCTTCCACGAATGTACGAGAACCTGTAAGTTAAATCAAATTAAGTTTCATGTTTTCATTATTTTGAATGTGGTTTTTTGGGAGAATTGAAGTTTGTAAAGTTTGACGATTTAGTATAGAAAAGAAGTAATATTACCACCGGATAATTTTAATCTCATTTAACCGTATTTAGCTTTAATTCTAACCAAAATCAAAAAATTAGATACCCAACCTGTACTTGGTGTAACTCAGTATTACTTAACCATGGCTAACAACAACCCTTGTTTTTTACAGCAATATAGACTCCTTCCATTTTGAAATAATTAAGTCACCGCGGTTTTCTGACTTATTTATTAATAACAGAACACAAACGTAAAACATAAATGCCAAATAGCACACCCATTTTAAAACTGACCAATCCTACTATCACTTAACCAATTATTTTTTTCTTTTTTTTTGTGAGGAGATCTGTTACGGATACCTACCCGATCGGGGACTCGGAACGATTTATGTGGAACTCCGGCCCAGCTGTAAAAAGGCCGACCGTATACCCACTAAAACCTCACGGTGCTCCTCCTCTACCGTCACCGGCCGAGGCTCACGGGAATTCCCGAACGTTCCGTGTGTCTACGTACTCACCAGCCGTACAGACTTGCCCCATATTGAAGAAGAGCGCCTGATGCGCGAGCTCCACGGCGTGCGGCACGTCGGCGTCGCCCAGCACGATGTTGGGGGACTTCCCGCCGAGCTCCAGCGTCACGCGCTTCACGTTGCCGGCCGCGCCGCGCTGGATCAACTTGCCCACCTCCGTAGATCCTGTATAAATAAGAATTAAATTAAACTATGGCGTTGAGTTCCGCCACTCAACACGCAATGCCTCAATTCGGCGGAAAGCGGGGAACGGATTTGTTGAAAGAGAATGGAGTGTCTTAACACTAGGTTCTCTGGTTCCCTCTGCCTACCCTGCTATATGCGGGATAGAGCGTGAAGTTAAAAAAAAATGAAACTATTTAACCCGATTAATCGCGTGTATTTTAATATTCGGAAATACATTTTTGGAAATCCGTTTCGAACACTTTTAAATAGTCCGTGGTTACAGGTAGACCTATATATACATATAGATAGAGTGGTAGTCCGGTTAAAATAGTTTCATTTAATATGTGTAAAAATCGCGAAAGTCAAAGATCTCATTTTTGTATATATTTTATTTAAAATATTTGTAGTTACTGTCAAGGCGCAATAAGACGAAATTGGTTTCATTTGTACACATGTAATTACTCATATAATTCCATATGTATACTTTCATATGTGCTCATATGAATTCATATGTACACGTATGATTTCATGTGTCCTGTTAAATTCACACAATTTCATTTCTAATCAATTAGTCGACAATCCAATATTTTTCACATGTGCACGTATGATTTCATATGTACACATATGATTTAAAAAGATTTAAAAAAGATTTCGAAATTCTTTATTATTTGCGAAAAAAAATTGTCAACAAACTTGTTAAATATGTCAGTCTCTTACACACCTGTAAAGGCAATTTTGTTGACATCGGGGTGTTCCACCAGAGCTGCGCCCGCGTCGCCGTAACCAGGGACCATGTTGACGACACCGGGGGGGAATCCCGCTTCCTGTTTCAATTACAATACTTTATTTAAGTTCACGTCGTGAAAATTATTAATATGAACTAATTAATAGTAATTTATTGTAATTTTCGTTAAAAATACTTAACATATGGAGATATAACGAAAGTTCTAACTAATCTTCATCTTTATTGATTACCAAATACAAAAACAGAACGTCATTGAGGAGCAATTCTCAAGTATCTGACCTAAAAGGCGATGATAAGAAGTCCGATCCTCATACGGTTCTCCCGTATAAACAGGAGTTATATTATTGTTAAATACTTTCCTTATTTCATCAGCAATCAAAAAAAGTTTCTAAAATGAGCGAATAATTAAGAATAACATGTCTGTCTTAACTTCAGGTAATCTCTATATGTCTATATACTCCACTAAATCAGTGATTCTCAACCACTGTGCCGCGGCTCTTTAATGTGCCGCCAAATTTTGCAAATATATAATAATGTTAACATTTTAAATTATACAGTGTGTTATAGTAGGTAAATAACTTTTATCTTTTTCGTTGTGTGCCGCCAAATTTTGAAATCGATAAATATATGCGGCACCTACAAAAAAAGGTTGAGAATCATTGCACTAAATGATAGAGATGAATGTGAAGGTAGAAAAAGAAACTAACATAACATAGGAATGCAATTCATTTGTGCCGCGCCTACATATTTAATATGATTTCATCTTGATACAATGTTGTAATGTAACAACGATAACATATATGATATTTAACAAAAAGTGCAAAATACTTATTATAAAACTTTATCAATAAAAAGCTTTGCCTAGCAAAATTATAAAAGAAACATTTTTTTTTTCTTCACGCTGTATTCCGCATATAGCGGGGTAGGCAGAGGGAACCAGAGAACCTAGTGTTAAGACACTCCATTCACTTTCAACATTTCCGTTCCCCACTTTCCGCCAAATTGAGGCATTGCGTGTTGAGTGGCGGAACTCAAAGCCGCGCTTTGCCTTGTTACCAAACCCAAGAAATGAAAATACTAAATTTTACGTTTCCTGGAGTGCGAATCGAACCCACAACCTGTCGCGTTTACAGTTGCACGCTTGTGCCTCTACGCCACGACAGGTGTTCAAAATAGTTTTTAGTCAAGTATCACTAATTAACTAGGCATTACTATACGAGTCACGTCTAAGTCGTCACAGTATCGTGGTAAGGCGGTGCTAGTTGAATTCGTTCGTTGAATACCAATCCAGGATTTTAATAGAAAATAGAATTCATTGGTAGTTTTGATTTGTATCAACTGTCAAGCTTAATTAATATCATAACAACCTCTTTGTAATCGTTCAATATGATAACTTCTATATTTTTTTTAAATTATATAAAACAAAAAAAATATTTCAACATGCATTTAACAATGAAAAAAAATATTTAAAAATAAAAACAACAACTATTAAGTTTATTGATACGTAGTGTTGTTTCCTATGCCGCATTTACAAAAGATAGGATAGGTATGCAATAACCTTTTAATTAGATTTTTTTAAAAATTTAATAGATATTACTTACATTTGCGAGCTTGCGACTTTAAATGCGACAGGTTGTGGGTTCGATTCCCACTCCAGGAAATGTAAAATTTAGTATTTTCATTTCTTGGGTTTGGTAACAAGGCAAAGCGCGGCGTTGAGTTCCGCCACTCAGCACGCAATGCGTCAATCTGGCGGAAAGTGGGGAACGGAATTGTTGAAAGAGAATGGAGTGTCTTAACACTAGGTTCTCAGGTTCCCTCTGCCTACCCTGCTATATGCGGGATACAGCGTGAAGTTAAAAAAAAAACTTACACTTTTGGCTTCATTTTTTATTAGATTTTTTTAACAGTTTAATTCTGTTTTTTTTTATTGACGTATATAAATATAATAATTTCAAATGTAATAAATAAGTGAAGCGTACACGTCTACACATCCAACATTTTGTTGAAATTTCCTGGTAATTGTACTCATATATTCCGTTGGTATGTGTAAATTAACCACTTAGTATTACGTTTAAGATAAACACAAGAGGAAATTGATACATTTAATTACATCACTAATATCGTCTGACTTACTAGTCTTTATATGTTTTACTAGTTAATGCACATGGCTTTGCCTTTTTCATATGTTTTTCCTTACAGTAAATTGTAATAAATATAAGATTATCAGATTTTCCTACCTGTTTTCGTCTAAATAGTGATTGAATATAATTATTAGGAGCGAAACTCTTTACCAAACTTAAAATTGAAATTTATATAGATTGATTTGAACTTACACACACTGTTTGCAAACACGTTTCGACTGCGCTATGATATCGTCAATTATAATAAACGTCAAATGGGACAGTTACTTAGTACAGCTCTAAGTGTCCGACTACCTTAGTATGAGGAAGATAGTGTGAAGCTGGTATTTCTAAATAATGCAATTTTTTCTTTCTATAACTATAGCCTGTAAATAATAAATAGTTGACTTACTTTAACAAGCTGTGCCAGGTATAAGGCAGTGAGAGGCGTTTGCTCCGCGGGCTTCATGACGACGGTGCAGCCGGCGGCCAGCGCCGGGCCTATCTTCCACGACGCCATCAGCAATGGGAAATTCCATGGGATGATTTGACCACATACACCTAACATATATATTAAATATTTAAACATTTTTCTTTGTTCCCCCATAATGTCAAAATTACTGAACGTATCGTGATGGGACTTATGCCTTTCGATGCGAAATAATTTGTCACGGGTTATTCTTTTTTAAAAATATATTTTATACCGCCTATTAATAAAAAAACACACGTATATTCATCTGTTATTAAAGGACATGAAACAAGATTAAAATATGAATCAGGTAGTATTAAATATATAAAACAATACCCTCAAAAACCGAAGCTCTTTAAACAAATTATGTCTTTTTAAAGATATCCAACTATAAAAAATATGAGTAGTAAAGAATATAATTGCAGCTAGTACGTTAGTAACATACGTTCTAAAATTAGCTTGTTCATATTACTAGGAAGTTTCAAGAAAATGCAATTGCTAATTGCTTTAATTTACTTCCTATGATATAGATAGCAAAAAATACAAAGATAAAATTTAAAATATATATTTAGATGTTTTCGTGTCAGCGTTTTTAATATTTCGAATATCACTTAGCTTCATAAAATGAACAATATCTTTGTTCAAAAACGGCTTGTTTTTCATATATCTTTGTTAAAACTGAAGTCTACATAAAACTTCGAATCGACTGGTTACCAATAAATGACTTGAATGATGGAAAGATTAAGGTATATATAAAAAAGTAAGAAGTATTTTTTTAGAAAATATGAGATTATCATTTTTTTGGGTTTTATAACCCAATAGAACTGAATAGTACTTTAACATATATATACCAAATATATTTCAACATATATATACCAAATATATACCAAACTGCTGCAAACTAATAAATAACATGTGATGCATATTTTAATCAGCGCCTGTCGTGGCGCAGAAGCACAAGCGTGCGACTGTAAACGCGACAGGTTGTGGGTTCGATTCCCACTCCAGGAAATGTAAAATTTGTTTTTTTCATTTCTTGGGTTTGGTAACAAGGCAAAGCGCGGCGTTGAGTTCCGCCACTCAACACGCAATGCCTCAATTCGGCGGAAAGTGGGGAATGGAATTGTTGAAAGAGAATGGAGTGTTGTGACACTAGGTTCTCTGGTTCCCTCTGCCTATCCCGCTATATGCGGGATAAAGCGTAAAGTTAACAAAAAAAGGAACGTGCATGTGTAGTACTAATTTTATTAATGTATTTTCTTTACGCACTTTTCCTCTATATAAATTTAAACTAAGACGAATTTCATAACCCTCGTTTGTGTAATCTCAAGTTTTTTTAACTGTACATAAAAGACTCCACAGTCTTTAGTAGTCCGTGTATTCAATAAAAAAATGTTAAATTTATATTATTTTGTCTTATCTTGTTGTTTTCGAATAAACTCGGTTATAAGTTGTTACGTTCGCATAATTTTACAAAGGTTTACCTTGACGTATTAACATAAATATGATGATCCGTATTATTGTAAATATTGGACTTCTTCCTATGTGTACTAATTTCTTTTTACTAGAAAGCCAAGTCCAGGGACAAACAGAAAATGTATCCTTCGCAATAAATTCGTGGCATCGATTTTATTAACCACAATAAAAAGTATCCTATATGTTCCGTGTTATATAAGTACTAGCATTGCACGAAATTTCAATTCAGTTTACTAAGTGAATATGTAAGTATACCTTAACAATATACTATATAATATTCCTTTATTCAGGATAAGTGGTAGTTAAATATGTGCTGGATCATAATAAGTATCATAATAAGCAATTGTCATTTGTTCAATAATGAGTAATCATAAGTAGCGACTGTCATTTGCTTAATAATAGAATATTCTATTAGATACATTAGTTTTTTTTTTTTAATTGAATACGAATTTCAGTCTCAATCAAACTTTACTTTTTTTTTTTTAACTTCACGCTGTATCCCGCATATAGCAGGGTAGGCAGGGGGAACCAGAGCACCTAGTGTTAAGACACTCCATTCTCTTGCAACAATTCTGTTCCCCACTTTCCGCCGAATTGAGGCATTGCGTGTTGAGTGGCGGAACTCAACGCCGCGCTTTGCCTTGTTACCAAACCTAAGAAATGAAAATACTAAATTTTACATTTCCTGGAGTGAGAATCGAACCCACAACCTGTCGCGTTTACAGATGCACGCTTGTGCCTCTGCGCCACGACAGGAGTCGAAGGAACATAGAAGATTTTTTACTACCCTTAGCTTGAGTAAAATGTCAAATATGTTTATTTGTTTTAACGACTTTTACTAAACCATACCTGATACCACCAAAGACACTTTCCCCAAAGGTTGTATCTTAGAGATTGCTATTAGTAACAACATCGGCTTTACTTATCAATATTTTTTTGTATTCTTCCAATTATCAATTTACTATCATCTATCTATCAAAATATAATAAAAAAAAGTTAATAACTCACCAACAGGCTCATGTCGTGTGTAGGCGAAGTATTTGCCATCAGAGGGTACCACCTTGCCGTGATTCTTGTCCGCCCAACCGGCATAGTATCTTAGATTCTTAATCGAATTCTGTACATCTACGTGATAGGCAGCGAGGAAGGGCTTGCCATTGTCTAAAGTTTCTAGACTCTGTTAAAAAAAAACATATATTTTTTTAAATTTAAAACTTTTGAGATAGGTTAACAAAGCCGTCGTGGCGTAGATAGCGTCTGATTGTGAACATAATAGATTGTAGGTTCGATTCCTACTCATGGGAAAGACTATATTTAGATTTTTTTTTTATGGGTAACAGAACAGAAGGACCACCTGATGGTAAGTGGTTACCTTCGCCCATGACATCTACAACACCAGAGATGTTGTAGATGCGTTGCCGACCTAGACGATATAGATGGAAGGGGAGGACAATGTTGCAGTCCGCTATCGGAACCACCACATTTTGGGGAAAACCTGGTTTACATGCCATCGAACCGGAACGCATCATAAGATATTTGGCGGTTCGTCTTTGACATGATAGTGGTCCCGAGCCAGACGGAGGACGAACCTCCTACCACCTAAGTAGGATGTGGGATAAAAATTGATTTTTATTTCCTTGGTCTGGTTAACTAAGGCGCGGAGTTGTATTCTACCACTTAACACGCAATGTTTCGATATATGACGGAAAGCGGAATACGGAGGTACTTGATACTACGCTCTCCCTGACTACTCTGCTATGCAGGAATGACCCTGAAGATAATTATCTTCCCTAATTGCTCTAAATTAAGATTTCTTGATTATGAATTAAAAATTGACGAGTGATGATTAAAATCAACAATTTTCTTTAAAAACATGCCTACGCACATATTATAAACAAGTTTTTCATGTTACACATACATATGTTATAATACATCAAGGCCATATGGAAAAGAGCAAATCATTCTTATTATATAATGAGTCATAAAGTATGCCTTCGAGATTTACAATAAATTGGATTTGAAGCAATTTTAAAACGATATATTTTTATAAGGATTGAAAATATCTAAAATAAGTATAAACAAAGAACAAATTAAAATATTTTAATCGGATTAATCGCGTATATTTTAGTATTCGGAAATATATTTTTGGAAACCCTATGTTTCAAACACTACAGTAGTCCATGGTCACAGGTAGAATCAAATAATAATTTGAAATTAAAACCTAGAATTCCTTTAGCTTTTATGTTCACAATTATACGCATTGTAATAAAATAAATAGAATAATAAACAGAATAATATATGTAATAAAGTAAAAAATTAAAAGAAATAAAAATAAACAATAAATTAAATAAATAATTTCTATATATAATAATAATAATAGAAGGTTATTTTACATTTGTATTAGATAATAATTCTTATTGTTTGATAGTCGACTATCACGATACATTGTATGTACAAGACATATCTGTCACAATGACAATACAAATTTATTTACCTAACACAATTTGTGGTATGTTACAGAAAACCTGTTTAATATCGTATAATTATATGAACTAGTGGCCTCGTTGACGTGTTAACAACGCGTTGCCTAGCAACGTATATATCACTTTATATAAACATGGACGTCAAACCATGGTAGTGTGTGAACATTTATTTTATTAATTTAATATATTTTTGTGCATTATTTTAAAAAGATATTATCATTCCGCATTCCTTCGCTATATACCTAAATTGTGCTAAGCTAAGTTGCATGCTCTTCCGTCCGCATAATTTTTATAAAAAAGGGGTACAAAGTTTTTGCTTCACGTATTAATATATTAAATTAAAGTAAGCACGTATATTTAGGTAGCATAACTTTGATTAATACTGCTAGGAAATTTAAACTAACTTTGTTAAATTTGCTTACCGCCACATATGCCCTATCTCTTTCAAGTAAATCTGCTAATTTATTCAAGAGATAGCCACGGTGAGAAGCATCCATTTGCCTCCATGTCGACCCAAGTCTGTAAATAAAGGGAAAATTAATTTATGTTCAGATAAAAAAAAAACAAAAACTTTAAAATAATAATAATAACAAAACAATTTGGCGGAAAGTGAGGAACGGAAATGTTAAAAAAGAACGGAGTGTTTTAACACTAGGTTCTCAGGTTCCCTCTACCTACACTGCTACGTGCGGGATACAGCGTGAAGCTGAATAAAATTTAAAAATACTAATATCTTTTGGCACAAAGGATAATAGGTCTGTAATAAAATACACATGATTTAAAAATTACATATCTAAGAGTAAAAAATTAAATAAAAGAAATAGTTACACCTTAATCACTTAACCGCTTTCTATGCGCAGTTCTTAGTAACAGTGCGGAACTCTCAGGAATGTTTTCTAATCGGAACGTTAAATCTAGTTTACTATGACGACAAATGCAAATAACTAGCAGAAATCGATTTTGCTTTTGCAAAAAAATAGTTTCTTATGTTTTCATATAAGAACATTATTAAATACGAGAAAAGTAGATTTCATTATCGAAATAACAAGAAGATCAGTACAGGCATAAAAATATTTTTTGTCCGGTTGTCTTGGCTTATTCTGTGGAAATATTATATTGTCAGGGGCTCCGGACTCATGGGTAAATCTTTAAGGAAAACATTTATTCATAGATAGATTGATACATCACATAGATAGACAAATAAAATAAATAAATATTAAATAGTTAAATAAGATAGATTAGATATACTGACATAGATAAAAGGAACAAAAATGTTTTAAAAAGCAGAAGCAAAAACCTCAATATTTGAGCTAATACAGATAAAAATAACTGTTTGAGTGCTTTTTATTGATAATCACACCGCTTATTTATATATTTGATATAGTGTTTGCGTAGTGCTTACTGTTGGTCAAACATATCATTATCGCACGATAAAACCCATTAATGCATTTACAAAGCATTAAAATAATGAATAAGCCTTTTTCTAATTTTTTATATATTTTTGTACGTAGATATAGACATAACAATAATGTAAAATTTCTTACTGTAACCAGTTTTTTTTTATGAAAATTACTATAATTGAATTTGAAACATGTATATTTATTAAAAAATCATTTTTTTTCAATATTTATTGGAGTTAATTTAACATTTTTCCCCCAACATTTTTTAGGTTTAGCAGGTATACCCCGTCGTTACTCTGATTATCCTGATATATTTATATCTTGAAATATTATTTCATCTTTTGGACATTCCTTATATGAACTTTTGTAATTAAAATAAAATTTAATGACACAGTAGTATTAAATATACAAAAGGGAAGTAATACCATTCAACCATATCACAAAAGAGCTCTATCCACAGTGTATACAGGTAGGTAATCTACATACACAATGCCCATAGAAGGTACATTAAAATGAAACTGGTTTTATCGTTTATTTCGCATTGTCAACTGTTTCAATCAGCACATTGAAAATTTATTAACAGAAAACATACATTGATAGACGTAAATAGTGAACGGAAAACGGAATAAATGGGGAACGGAATTGTTGAAAGAGAATGGAGTGTCTTAACACTAGGTTCTCTGGTTCCCTCTGCCTACCCCGCTATATGCGGGATACAGCGTGAAGTTAAGAAGAAGAAGATAGACGTACTATATCCCATTTATACTTTAAATTTCCGTAACTTTATATATAAATAAAAAAATAGTATGCATAAACATTTACATATAAACCTTAAAATTGATATTTTTTGCTTTTTGTTTATTAATAAAAAAATCATTACATAGAAAGAAATTATACTTATTCAGCTTTTTTGCTGTTAAGTAGTAAAAATATGTTATAATAACTTATTCCCTCTCGTATTACAATATTTAAAAAATCATTTAACGCATTTAAAATTGCATTTTACTTTTTAGACATTCTATTTTTCTACATATCACCTTCCATGCATGTCTTTATTGTACTTATTAGGACGTTACCGTGTTAAGCCCCTTTGTAACATGTTACTTTATACAAAAGTGTATATCAAAAACATGATATATGAACGCCTTTCGTGGGGCACAAGCGTGTGACTAAAAACGCGACAGGTTGTGGGTTCGGTTCCAGGAAATGTTAGTACTTTTATTTCCTGGGTTTGGTAACAAGGCAAAGCGCGGCGTTGAGTTCCGTCACTCAACACGCAATGCCTCAATTTGGCGGAAAGTGGGGAACGGAATTGTTGTAAGAGAACGGAGTGTCTTAACACTAGGTTCTCAGGTTCCCTCTGCCTACCCTGCTATATGTGGTAAAAAAAAAAGATATATGAATGATATATGAAATATTTAATTTATTATATTTACTAAACAGTTATCTCGCTTGCCAAATAAATATTCTTAGAATGAAATTTGAAATAGTCGAAATTTGTAAAAATCTTCCTACAAAGATGCTAAGCACTTGTAAAAAGCGTTTAAGAATTTTGACGTAATAATGTATAACTAAATTTCCATAGTCTATTTGGATTGCAAGAGGCGCGAGCTCGAATCCTTCTTTCCAATTTTTATACATTTACCAAAATAAGTATTTTCTTATCCTAATATTAAAATTAGTAACTCTAAAGGAATATTTTTTTTTTTTATTTTTTCCTTTTTTTAGTTTCACGCTATTCCCCACATGTAGCTGGGTAGGCAGAGGGATCCTGAGAACCTAGTGTTAAGACACTCCGTTCCCCACTTTGTTTCACTTATTTTTTTCTAATTTTTATTATATGATATAATAAAACTCCACTTACTTGAAAGCATCTTTAGCAGCTTGTACGGCCAAGTCGACATCTGCTTTACCAGATTGTTGGATATCTGCAATAACTTTTCCTGTGGCTGGATTTTCTGTGGGAAATGTTTGTCCGTCGACAGACTTCATCCACTCATTGTTGATGAAGACCTACGAAAACCGTAAAAAATGTTATATTGTATTTACATTAGATTTAAATTACCTATATTTTTATTAAATGCACAGGCGTAATATTTTAATCAACTTATTCATTTAACAAGTGCCTATGGTCTTACCAGTGAAGAGGGGTGAAAATGTTAAAAAGATAAGCCGGTAGATTTAGGGAATCCTATGGATGTTAAGTTATTCAGCAATTTTGCGATCGAATTTTACTGACGACCACTTTTTAGGTGGTTTTAGATGCCAGAGCACAAGCAAAAAAAACAATTATTCTTTGTCAAATGGTTTTCCTAAATATAATTATATAATTTCTAAATTTTCCTGGCAACCTTTTTATATAGCTCTCACACCTTTCCTGAGCTTGTTATTTTGCAAAGTCGCTTCGAAATTTTTTCATTATTTTAATGTCATTTACAAAAGGTAAGCCGGTGGTCCTACTAGTGTCAAGCATGGGAAAATTTGTGGATATGGATAGATGGATTTTTCACGCAAATAATATTATTAAACGGATCTAGACGAAACTTTACAGTAATATTTATAGCTTATCCTTAAGTATATTAGAATTCAGACATCATATCATAAATATTTTGTGTAATATGACCATAATATAATGATAAATGACTGGTATATAAATAAAAAAACTCGATATATGAATAATTAAAATAAATCGTGTTTAAATATTCACTACAATAAGATTAGAAACCATTAGTTATTAGATGACATAGTTGAAGATTAAAATTTATGATGAAAATGAAGATTGTTTTTTTAATCTTATTACTTTATCTATGACATATTACATATAGTTATGTAAATTAACAAGTCATGATCATACATAAATCATGTGAAATGACGATAAGCCAAAATTACATCGTTAAATTTAAATTAATCTACTTTACAGATCATTTAATTAGTACTTTAAATGTTTAATATATAAGATACTAGCTTCCCGCCCGCGGCTTCGCCCGCGTGGAATTCGGTTATATCGCGCGACGTGTAAGGAGTAGCCTATAGTCTTTCCCAAGGTCTAGACTATGTGTCAAAAAAAATTATAAAAAATAAAAATATTTTTTTTTATAAAAATTTTTTTGCGATAAAAAATATCCTATGTCCTTTCCCAAGTTCAGTTCTACCTTCATACCGAATTTCATCAAAATCGGTTCATTGGCTTAGGCGTGAAAGCGTAACAGACAGACAGACAGAGTTACTTTCGCATTTATAATATAAGTAAGGATTAATATTTTTATTTTTGTATATTTTTATGGTATGTTTACTTTTTTTTTAATTTTAGTGACTACCCTTTACGTTTTAGTACATTAATTATTTATTTATTTTTATTATTTTTAGCTTCACACTGTATCCCGCATATAGCAGGGTAGGCAGAGGGAACCTGAGAACCTAGTGTTAAGACACTCCGTTCAGTTATTTATTATATTATACGCGTATCATTGTCATCGCAGTACACTTGGTAATAATGACGAGTCATTATTGGATAGCATGACTCTATAAGTACTTAAGATATACATCTAAAAATAAACGCATTCCAGGCAATAAATATATATTATGACACAGAAGATTACTAAATCGTTTCTTAAAACTTGTTAGTACTTTAGTTTTGATGTCATTAATCTCTAAGATGATTTAATTTAAGTAGTTAAAACCACGTTGCTTCACGTATGATAGACGTAAAAGGTGGCCTGTGTCGGCTTCTCGGTCTACATTATCCCTAGAAAATCTCTAACGTAAATCTATGGGAATGGCGCAATGAAACCTTATCCATCAGATTGAATCTAGTGGCAATCAGTTAAACGTCTAAAATGGAGATGGATTGGGCACACGCTCCTAAGGTAACCCAAGGCTAAAGTTAAAAACCCTATACTGGGTTACCCAAAGAAACTTGGTCGCCCTAGGCAAGCCTGGCCGCCGACTACCATTGCAGAAGCGAAGGGAATGGGAAGACTTGGAATAAGATAAAACTCCAAACTGGCCAGGCTGACGAAGTACTGGGACTTTACGTCAAGTAATTTATTTAGATTCTTATATTTGATTTGGCGCCTGATATTGATGTCAGCAATATTAAATATAGCTAGCTATATAGCTCGTTTAAATACCACAAAAGTTGTTTTGCTTGTAAAGGGATGTAAAAAATTATATTTCAAAATTAAATGAATATCAAGTATGTTATCGTAGTAAAGAGTACTGTAACTGTACTTATAAAGAACATCATGCTTTTTCACACATCATGTGCATAGTAGGTAGAGAGTCAAGTGTCAAGATCCTCTTCTTTCTCCACATATATATAGGAGGAGAATAACATAATACATATGATATATATTTTATTTATATTTCCGTTTTTGTTTTTATCTTATTTTATACTTATTATCTTTTGCGATACAGTCGACTTTCGAAAGGTTAAAAATGTCAAGTTTTTATCGTCTTTTACGTGTTTAGTGATATTTCAGATGAGTTTAATTTTTCTATTGTCTTAATATAATAATCGGAAATCTGTTTTACATTGTACATACAATCTAATTGTGAATTATATTTTTTGCATAAATTCTGTATATTGTGTAATCTACGTCTCGATATAATACGTGTATAAAATCCTAGAAAAAAAAAAAAAGTTACACAAGACTGAAAATATAAATTACTATAAACAATGACTCTGCAGAATGAAGCACGGTTTAATCAGATGTATGTGGGTGTAGAGTTTCGCTGTATAGACAAAAATTGGAACTCAATTGTAAAACTTGCAATCTGCTTCAAATATTAAAACCACAATATTTTTAAAACGATTTTTTTACTATATCTATATTAGCTTGTGATCTAGCTCTTTTCTAAAATAGAGATTAATTGAAGAAGCTAGTAGTAGCTTTAAAAAAAAATTACTTTGAGAGACAAGAAAAAATATAGTCAATATAGTCCTAAAAAACTTTGAATTTGATTGAAAATGGCTATCTAGTTTTGTGTCGTATTGTTTTATTTTATTAAAATTATATTTGTATGGTTCCCATGCAAGAAAAAATTCTATATCTACATATATATGGCGCACGAAGATGATTTTTTTATACACGCAAATCACAATTTACCTTATTTTGGGCCTATGTTTTATTACATTTATTATGATTAAGGCCAATATGTATAAAAACCATTATGAGTCATGCACTAAGATTTTTCGACTATTTTAATTTTAATATGTTTTGTCTAATAACTAAAAAATCTACTAAACTGTGTCTAACATACACCAATGACTAGCATTTTTAATGATATAAATATATTTTAAAATTTTGGTCCACATCTAGTAATATTCACATCTATGTATAAGTATCTCTTTGTTCAAAGTCATGGTCGTTCATAAATTATAAAACATGATAAGATAAGATGATGACTCGACAAAACTACATTTTTAAATTTTTTATTGATCAACTTTTCGGATAATTTAATAATATTACGTACCAAGTTAAATTATTCGCAATAAATATATTATTGTTCTTATATATTTTAATAGCACGTTTTTACCAGTTTTCGGTGACTAGCTGATAAGTTTGTTATACACGGTGGGACTCTAATTGTAAATGCGATTGGTTATAGGTTCAATTCCCACTAGAAGAACGATTATATTTAATTTATTTTTATTCCTCTGCTTTGGTCAGATGAAGCGGCGCTGAGTTTCGCCACTTTTGCATGTTTTTGATATCATCAATCTCTAACCCGCTATGCGGGATAAAACGTACTTCATGAACTGTTTTATTTTTGTTTACTATATTACACGCGTATCCAAAACGTCGCGGCGTTTGGAATATTCAATTTGATGACTGTACACGCGATATTTGAATTCGAGTATAATACGGGTAAATGTTTATATTATAAAATAATTTTATTTAAAAGCGGCATCGAATTCCACTGACTATAAAGTTGTAGGAAAACAAAGAATGCACTGTCCTAATACTTGTTCGGTACGTCGACCACGTTAACTGCGAAAGATGTGATGAAGATAAAAATAATAAGTCTATCAATTTGCTTTTGAAATAGAAGTTCTTAAGATTATTCTATAATTTATGAAGAAATATTGTATCCGTTGCCATTCTTTGAGCATGAACTTCTTAAACATACATTATATTTAATAGATATAAATGTTATCACATAATAGTAACAAATCATAAATCTCATAAGCCACATTTACTGACAATATTACCAATAATAGCTTTTATAATTTAATAAGACACTTCTAAAATTCCAATCCTGTAATTATCCACTTTCTTACAATGTTCGTTATTCCAGCCGGCAACTTTTAAAAAGATTTATACGTATGTAAAATTTTATATTTCATAAAATAGCCAAATTATTCTTATTTTACACATAAATATTTAATTTCACTATTTTATTTTGTACTTATCGGAATGTTTATTCTATAAGTAAATTAAGTAAATAAACTCACCCCGGTATACAAAATTTCAGGGTTGGGATTAGGTTTCGCAGCAGAAGCTGTAGCGAACTTCGCCTTTTGTGTTTGTACAACTTTTGTGAAATTCCGCAGCATTTTTAATAATTACTTATAACAACAGTACGATTAAAAATCTTCTTAAAACGAAATCGGCGTCGACTTCGACGCTAACAAAAGAATCAAATAAACGCAAATTGAAAATTATGATTATTTATAGATTGTCAGTTATCATACAATGTTGCCAGTTTTAGCTTTTTTATTTAATTTATCTAACTTATTTGTAATATTTAAATTAATAATAAATTATAATAAACTAGTCATTTTAGTAGAAACAAATGTTTTAAGCTCAATATAAAAAATATATTTTTTTTAATTATCAGTATTTAAATCTTACAATATTTGATATGCCGCAGAACTCAATCGGTTACATTTGACAAATAACAGCTGTTATCATCTTGCATCTTGACATGTTTGACCTTGGTTTTGTTATAAATTGTAATTTAAGTTTGTATAAAATATGAATTATTAGTCAATCTTTATCAAAATGTACTTTAACCTCTGTTTTCGGAACTGTAATAATCTTTCATAATACAAATATTATTTATATATATTTTTTTTATTATACCTACCCAAAGGTTTTTATTAAAAATGTCTAATTTAGATAAATCCCATACGTTTATTTATAAAACTATTTTATTGCACTGTATAAATCCTTTAATAAATTTGGAAAAACAAATTTCATTACATTTGCAAGAATCTAGTGTAAAAACAAGGTAAGAAATATAATTTTACCTTTATCAAAATGATTACAAATAGTAGTTTATATTCATATTTTTTCCTTTCAGACCCTCTCCCAGCAATGGGATTTGGTGTGCTTTTTTATTACCAGCAATTTTAATTACATACACTTGCTGTGATGAAGTATCACTCACATATAAAATAATATCATGGACTTCAATGGCACTATTGTGCTATAGCACAATGTTTTCAATTTTTCTTGCTAATTCAAGTGAGGTTTTGCAGAAAATACAGCTTTCAAGTTGTTTAATTTCTGGCTTAATAACAAATGTTATAATGTACATATTTTTAAAACAAGGTATAAAAAGTTTATCTATTTCAACAAATCTATTATTTTACATAAACCTAATTATATGCTTAGATTTTTATTTCACATTAAAAATTAAAATAAATATATTAATTTCATTTTCAGACTTACCATTTTCTGTACTACTTCCACTTTTGTCTACAATGTTCTTTGCATGGATTCTTCAGATAAGTGTAATGAAATGTCATAGTACATTTACTGTAGGTGAAGCGATGATAATGGCTCAGTCAACAGTTCTATTTTTGCTGATGTGTTTAGTTAAATTTACTTGCAAACTACACAATGATAATGAAGAAATAGAATTCATAAGTGTAATAACCTATGTGAGTTGAGTATTAAATTGTATATATTCCCTCAGAAAATAATTGAGCTAATTTAAAAATTTACTATATATGTAATTATCATATAATCTTAAAAATTTTTTTTTTTTGTTTTTTTTTATAATACAATCCAAAAATATAGTAATTTTGAGTTTTACCACTTTTATTCTGAAAATGCACATCAATAATTGAATAATATTCAAATATGCTTTAGGTTATTAATTAGATACTTGTTTATATTTAATCTTTACATATTTCCAGACAGTATTATCAACAGTGGGTTTAATTGTTACAGCATTGTATGTCCTGACAGACAGTCAAAGAAACTTGAAAACACTCACTTTCATAATAGGCTTTGGAGCCATATTTGCATTACTTACACTACATTGCATTCTTGGTTCTAATTGCTTGATAAGAATATTAAGTTATATATTCTTAGGAAATAATCGGGTAAGTGAATTATTATTGTAAGTTCATTAGCATTTTTTTTTAGTTTTAAAGAATATGATATATGGTATTTTTCTTCAAATAATCAGAAGAATATATCTATTATTTGTATATTTTCATTTTAATATATGAAATATATCTATTATTTGTATATAACTCTATGCCAATATAAATATAATTTTGTTATTCCAGACAAAAATCTTTATGTTTTGGCTGATTCTTTTAATCATAGCAATATGTGTAATATATATTCGCACGCAACTTGCAGTGAAAGCAAGCACTGTTACAAGGAAAAGTTTTCATATATTAGCATCCCTTGTGTTCATGACAGGAATTATTTTTGATGTTAATCTCATGACACTGGCCGCAGGAATTGGTTTAGGACTTTTAATTTTAGTTGAAGTAAGTTTTTTTTGTCAAATACTAATTATTTACTTGTAATAAGTATTATTAATTTGTCCATGTAAAAATTTTAAGCAGCTATAATTTGATTTTTTACAGGCTTTAAGGAAATCCGGCATAGAGCCTATTTCATCAGCTTTACAATCTGCCTTTTTAGTTTATTCAGATGAAAAGGTTTGTAAATGATACTTTTATATACTTCATTTAATTTTCTCTTCCAAAATACTTAAATATTAATTTTTAGAAAACATTTAATTATAGTAACTTAGCTGGATTTGAATTTTTTAAAATGTTTGCAACAAACATATTTTTGTTGTTATATTTGTTTAAATTAAGCTTAACCTAAATATTCACAGAAGAGAGATTTATTTAATAGTTTATTTAGCAATAACTTTTATTTAATATCTACATTGTTTTTAGGACTGTGGTATATTTGCAATGACTCCTGTCTACTTGTATCTAGGCCTCGCTTTCCCCTTACTGGTAGTACCAAATAAAATAGACCGAGAACTAGAATTGCTTAGTGGAGTGCTATCTATTGGTGTTGGAGATACTGCTGCTAGTTGGTTCGGCTCTAAATATGGAAAATATAAATGGCCAGGTATTTTATTATATGAAATATTGATTCGAGGCCAATTGTAGCGCATAGGCACAAGCGACCGTAAGTGTGATAGGTTGTGGGTTCGATTCCCACTCCAAGAAATAAAAATATTAAATAATATTTTGTATTTCCATTTCCTCGCTCTTGTTACAAGACGCAGCGTTGAAATCCGCTACTCACCACGCAATGCCTCAACTCGTCGGAGAGTGAGGACGGAAATCTTAAAAGAAAACTGAGTGCTTTTACACTAGTTTCTCGGATGCCCTCTGCCTACAATGCTATGTGCGGGATTGAGCGTGAAGCTAAAAGAAACTTATTGATTTATTATGATATGAGAGTGATTATTAACTATGTATTGCTTGTTCTATTTCTTAAACGATAGATTGATTGATTTCCAATTTTTTATTCAATTTTTTGTTAATTTTTTTATATTTTTAGAAAAAATATAAAAAATTGAACTTAGCAGAACTCACACTCTTACTTTGTGGAAAGTTATACGTTTTTACCTTTTTTTTTTAGTTCGTTCCTAAGCAGTCTACAGTATAACAATAGACAACATTTTGATACAGTGCTTTAAATATTTTTTTTCTTTTCAGACAGTAACAGAACGTTGGAAGGTACTGCATTTAATATTTTATCTCAAGTGGGAACAGTGTACGTAATACAATATTTAGGTGAGTTATTAGTATAGATAGAAAATTAGCAAAAAAATGACTGAGCACTATGGTTATGGGTTCGAATACTAATCTTCTACATATTATTCTATATATTATATTTATAAATTATTATTATAATACAGATTCCTTTGATATGGTATATTTTTTTTTCTATTATTTATATCTTTTTTTTTCGCTTCATGCTGTATCCCACACATAGCAGGATAGGCAGAGGGAAACAGAGAACCTAGTGTTAAGACACTCCGTTCCCTTAAGATTTAAGTTTCCCACTTTTCGCCGAATTGAGGCATCACGTGCTTAGTGGAGTTCCACTCAAGCCCGCACTTTACCAGAACGAGGAAATGGAAATACTAAATATTATTTAATAACTTTCATTTCCTGGATTGGGAATCGAACCCACAATCTGTCGCACGCGTGTGCCTCTGCGCCACGACAAGCCTTAATAAGTCATAATTCAAAATTTTTCAATAATACAAACATTTTCTATTCCAGGCTTAATAAACGCAAAATACGCGTTACTTAGAACGATGTTTGCAGCAACCATTTCGGCTTTGGTTGAAGCGAAGACAGTTCAAGTGGATAACTTAGTGTTGCCATTAGTGACGTTACTAGCTTTCCAATTTACGTGGATATTTTATTAAAAAGTAATTAAATTAATGAAATTTAAGCATATATGTAAATATGGAATTACTACTATATATAGTGCTTTAAAATTATAAATATAATTTAAGGTGTATGGAATAATTTGAGTGATATTTAACATTTAGTAAAATCCACTATAAGCATTAAAAAAGATACCTTTGTGTTTCTATTTTTTTTTTTATTTTAAATATGTGACGACAGTTAAAATTTTTAAGTCTGTGTCTATAGATAGATAGATAAATAAAATTCTTTATATCCGCTAATGAACAAAAATATTTTTTAAATAAGGTTTGACATTGACTTTAATTTGTGGTATTTTTTAAATTATTCTGAGTAGCTTATTGCATTAATATCTTATATATTACTAAATTATATATAACTAAATTGTTATTTTACTTACAAAAAGTACAAAATAAGTATTTTAAGTATTGTCAAGTCAAGTATATACATGGTAGTCAAGTCAAGTCAAGTATATACATGGTTGTCAAATATAAATAGGTGTGAAGCTATGTATGTAGACATTCCTGAAATTTATTTATATATTTTTATAATTAAAAAATTATAATGTGAGAAATAACATATTTCTAAATTTACATTATAGTAAAAATTCTTATTCACTTATGCATTTTTTATTTTTATATTTTTTTTATAATGGTGATTGTGGAGGCTAGTCGTTTTGTATATAGAAAAAAATTGTATAAGCAAAAGGCATTCCAAATTTGTACAAAGAATATCAAATCATTATTTTGATACAGTATTTAATAAAAATATTTATTTATATGAGCATTTATTTTTATTTTTACACATACATAAATCACATTTTATAGTATTGACAAAAAATGTAGTAATAATTTCCGCTCTCTTATTCAATCTTTGAGCATCACAATGTGAACTAAAGACACCCTTAAGTGAGGCTTGGACCCACAACATTCAAATTGTATTTGTAAATGAATTCAATTAGGAAATTCGTGTTAAACCTAAAATTTCTTTCTGTATCTATATATATTTATTAAAATTTTATACAGTTTCATGGTTATTAATTGCTATTTCAAATTAATGTTGTAGAAAATGATATAATAAAAAATGTACCCTGGATGGTATAGTCCAAACTACTTTTAATGGTTATTTTAAAAGATCCATTATCGAAAATGTATTGAAAAAAACTTGACTGACAAATTGTACGACACCACCTTTATTAAGAAAGTAAATAAATATTAAGAGGCCGGTTGTGGCGCAGAGGCATAAGTGTGTGACTGTAGAAGCGACTGATTGTTGGTTCGATTTCCACTTCATGGAATAAAAATATTAAATATTTTAATAAATATACATATAATACTTTTATGTCCTTGCTCTGGTAACAAGGCAAAACACAGTATTCAGTTCCGCCATGCCTCAATTGGCGGAAAGTGGGGCACGAAAATCCTAAGAGAAAGGAGTGTCTTTCGAAATTAACAGGTTCAGGTACAGTGTAAAGCTAAAAAAAGTCATCTTTATTTCATAATTTTCTAATTTAGTAATATTTTTTACAATTCCTAGAAATTGCAACAACAACTTTTCATACATTTCCGGTAACAAGTACAAAATAAGAACAGAATTATAAACAAAAGTTTTATTCACAAAATTTTATTACATGTAATATCATTTTCCTCTTTGATCTCAAGTTTTATGATTTTCGATTTATCTTCACCATTTATATCTTTCATATTTCTTTTATTTTTTACCACTATCCGTTTTTTCTTAACCCCTTTACATTTGGTTTTAAATATTTTTTCCACTGTTAGAAAATCTTTGCGGCTTATTGTCCAATCTATTATTGTATTTTCAGCCAATTTAGTTAAATTATCGGTTTCATTATATTCTGGTATATCTATACCTAAAATGTTCATCACTTTTTCTAATACTTCATCTACATAATAATTAATAATTAAGTCTGCTTTGTTGTCCTGAAAATTGATTTAAAAAAATTGGTTATTGAGGTTTATCGTGCACAGCGACAGAATCGTGTGTAAACGCGACAGGTTGTGGGTTCGATTCACTCAAAGAAATGAAAATATTAAATAATATTTAGTATCTTCATTTCATCGCTCTGGTAATAAGGCAAATTCGTCGGCGTTGAATTCCGCCACTTAGCAGGCAATGTCTCAATTCAGGGGAAAGTGTGGAACGGAAATGTTGAAAGAGATCTGAGTGTTTTAGATAGAGTGAAGCTAAAAAAAGTTTATTCTTTGGACACAAAAAAGAATGTATAAAAAGGAAAAAGCTATTTACATGTTTAGTTGGTTGCAAATTGCATATGACCATTTTCCCTCCATATTTGAGTGTCTCTAAAGGTATGTTACCACTTGGTATTATTTGAAGTGTAGTACCCAAACATATACTTAAGTCAGCAACACTGAAAAGAATTAAATAAAAACAGACATTTAAATATGTTAATACACAATATAAAAAGGCATACCACTCAAGAATGCAGAAATAATTAATAAGGAATTAAATGGGACCACCATTTAAAATTATTTTCTCATTATTCTAGCTGTTCTAAAATGGGACCCAAATTTGATATTAGGTTGTCATCAGCTTCAGACACAACCACAAATTTTGGAGAAATTAGAGGACAAGAAAAAATATTGAATAATAAGATGACTGGTACGCTTAAAGTTGACAGAAATGACTGAGTTAAGTTCCACCACCCAGCATGCTAGGTTCTCTCTTTTTTTTCACCCTACAAACCACAGGCAATGTAAAAAGATAGTGTAAAATAATATGTGAAATATTTTACCTCGAATGCCACTCAGACATATACAAATCATTCTCAGGTAAACTGTGTTCCCAGTCTAGTACACCATCATAGAGCCTGCCTCTACATGGTCTGCCTCCAGTAAGAGCGAGAGCACATGGTATGCCACTGCACTTCTTGCCAACAGTCTCTACTGGACGACTTCTTACAAATTGCCTTTAAAAATTAATGTATTAATCAAAAATATTTTTATTATATTACAAAATGGGACTTTTAAAATTAAATAAGTTATTCAAACAAATTTTTAAATAAAACTGATGAAGACAATTACCTTTTACATAAGTTACATTCATCAATAAACATATTTCCATGTAATTCAGCTAGATACTTTCTCGGTAAGCCAGATTTTAGGTGTAATCCATCAATATTTTGACTAACAATGTATTGCACTTTGTTACATTCTACAAGTTTCTTTAGTATCATATGAGTTTTTGTAGGCTTGGCATCTAAAAATGATATATTAATATTGGGTTTCTTGCCCTCCTTTTCTAAAGTCCATACTCCATTAGGGCCTCTAAGAAATGAACAAGAATAATCTAAATTTATGACATATACAGAAATGTAAATGAAATTTAATCTATTCTATTAATTATTGTGACAAAAATAAATACCTAAAATCAGGAATGCCAGCTGATGTGCTTATACCGGCTCCTGTATGTATCACCACATGCTTACTATCACTTATAAGTTTGGCTAATATATGACATTTTTCATCCAATTTACTTATAGGATCGAATTTCTGAAAAGACATAATTAATTTATTCGAGATCCAAGCAACATACCAATTTAAATATACAATTTTTCGATTTATATACATTGATGTCTACCTCAGGTAAGCCTAGAACACCTTTATCGTCATATGGTGACAATCCTTCCGCATAATTACACGACATTTTGATAAAAAATAAATCTTCTTCATAAATTGAAGCCTTGCCTGAAGTCGAAGCGAGATAAAAATTCAAACCGTGAATGAAACTCAGTAAGTTATTTTCAAAACCATATATTTTCTTTAAATTGTTTATGGAAAGCTATCAATTTTTTTATGTTTTTGCAACATTTGTTTATTTGAAACATACAATTTAAAATATTAAGCATTAATAAATAAACGAAATACGTAAACAATAAGCGGCTTGCTGTATTGACTTGACTCCGTAAGTTGAGTTTGAGTATATTGAATAAATTGACAGGCGGCAACGAGACGCAGGCTTTATTAAAAAAAAATTGTAAATTCTCAAAATGTAACATGTTACAAATAATTATACATTTTTGAAGAAAGGTTTCTTAATATTTTTTAATGAAAATGTATGTGAAAAATCTTAGAATCTTGTCATATAATAAGTATCTTTGGTAAGATTTTTGCAAGAGAACGAAAATAGTCCATATATAACAGCACAGCTTTGGATGTGTATATAATTTTAACTGCTGTCAACACCCAACTGTCAAAATAAAGCGTCAAGTTTGTAAATTGTGTTGACGATTGTTCATTTTTGTTCTACTTATAGCGTTTCGCTGTTTGTAAAATAATCTTCATTCTATTTACGTATTTAAATCAAGCAAAATTGCTTCCTTAGAGACCATGAATCGTAGACGAGCTCACGAAGAAGAAGATGGATACGGTAATATAATGGAAAGTTAGAATTTATAGGTTAAATTATGTTTGACTCATATAACAATTGTAAATTAATTTCAGAACGTCTACATAGAAAACGACGCCGCGTATCTGAAAATCAAGAAATTGAAGACAGGCTAGAATCACTTATTTTACGAGTTGGAGAGAAAAGTAGTTCTAGTTTAGAAAGTAATTTAGAAGGATTAGCAAGTGTATTAGAAGCAGATTTAAGTACATTTCGTGTTAAAATTTTACGTATTTTAACTGAGTGTGCTATACGTATGCCAGAAAAATGTACTATATATGCCACACTTGTTGGTTTGTTGAATGCTAAAAATTACAATTTTGGTGGTGAATTTGTGGACTATATTGTGAAAACTTTTAAAGAAAATTTGAAAACTGGTAAATGGAATGCAGCCCGCTATTGTCTGAGATTTATATCTGATTTAGTCAATTGCCATGTATTGGCAGCTTCATCTTTACTTACGTTACTGGAAACATTAGTAGACTGTGCTAATGAAGATGGTGTGCCTCAAGTACGAAGAGATTGGTTTGTATTTGCAGTCCTTTCAACTTTACCATGGGTGGGGAGGGAATTATATGAGAAGAAAGAATCCCAACTAGATCTCTTACTTGTTACTATTGAAGTATTTTTAAATAAGCGTAGTAAGAAACACTGGCCAGCTTTAAAAGTGTGGTCTGCTGACTCTCCACACCTTCAAGAGGAATACTTAGACTGTCTTTGGGCACAAATTAAAAAGTTGAGACAAGACAATTGGTCGGAAAAGCACATCCCTAGACCTTACCTAGCCTTTGATTCTATATTGTGTGAGGCTCTACAGCATACATTACCAGCTATACAGGTTAATAATTTTGAAGTTAATTATTCAATATGAGATTGCTATTTATTCTGTTTTGTTTTTAATATTATTTTTATTTGAAAATAAATTTCAGTAAAATAAGTTGTTCGATTGAAAGTTAAAAAATACTAATTGAAATCTTTTTCAGCCCCCACCACATAATGATGGTGATACATATCCCATGCCAAGAGTTATATTCCGAATGTTTGATTACACTGACTGTCCTGATGGTCCTGTGCTGCCTGGAGCTCACTCTATAGAAAGGTTCCTCATTGAGGAACATTTACATAATATTATAGAAGCTTATCACTTAGAAAGAAAGGAATGTGCTGCTCAGCTTTTATGTTTTCCTTATAAAACAAAAATACCATTAGAATATTGTGTTGTTGAAGTTATTTTTGCTGAATTATTTAATTTACCAGCTCCTAGATATTTTGAGATTTGTTATGGGTCTATATTAATTGAGTTATGTAAGCTGCAGCCGTCTACTATGCCACAAGTGTTGGCACAAGCAACTGAGATTTTGTTCATGCGAATTGACACAATGAATATTGCTTGTTTTGACAGGTAACAATTTTTTATTTACCTTCATAGTATTATAAATATTAATGTTGGGATACCAGATTTCAGAACTATTTTTTATGATTATTTATTTTTTTTTATTTAAAAATCTCTTCGAGGTCGAAGGCCACAAATAACTAAACATGGGCCTAGGCCAAGTGCATAGTTTGGGTAAAAAACAAAAAATGAAGTAATTATAACATGTTCAAAGGTGCAGGGTTCAAGTTTGAGATAAAAATTTACGTACTATCCGGCATGTATTTAGGATTACTGCTTTCTGTAAAAGCATATACATACTAGGAGGCATATGAAGTGTATTATTATTATTATAATACTGACCGTTTCATGCAATTTCATTGCATGGACTAAAAATCTAAAATCTTGTTTCTTTCACTTGTACATTGTTTGCCAGAAACACAAATGTTTTATGTATAGGAATACTGTATTTTAAGCATTTATTTATTATATTTATTTATTTAGTCATTACTTATTTGTAACAAATACTTATTAAAATTTTATAATTTTAACCATTGTAAATACTATTATAACTATTTTTTAATACTTACTGCAAATTAAATTGTATTATATACTATTTTTTAATACTTACTGCAAATTAAATTGTATTTTATTTGCAGTAAGTATTAAAAAATAATTAACTTTTTTCACAATGTTTTATAACAAATATTCTGTTACAGATTGGTGAACTGGTTTTCATATCATTTAAGTAACTTCCAGTACAGATGGTCCTGGGAGGATTGGGAAGCTTGTGCTCAGTTGGATGCAGATCATCCCAAGCCTAGATTTATAAGAGAAGTTCTTGGGAAATGTCTAAGGTGTGTAATGTTAGGTTATTTTTTGTCTTTAATAAGTAACTATAACTTTCTTTGGAAAATTAAAATTAAATAAATCATTGTATGTTCCTTTTTTTGTATGCAGGTTGTCATATCACCAAAGAATCAAAGATATGACTCCAGAATCATTGTCTGCATTTGTGCCTCTAAAGCCGGAACCTATATACAAATATTCAATGGAAGGTGCAGGTAAGGATAAATTGCTTGCACATACATAAATAAAACATTGAAATGGGAACATTTATTTTATTTAATATTTTATACAAAATCTCTATAAAAAATATAATTTATTATTATTATTATAAGTACTTTTTCTAAAATATTAATATTTTAATAATCTGTGTACAAAAGTATTGCTATTCTACACTTAACTACAAATAAATATTTACATAGCGAGGGCAGCAATTGTGGCAAGTAGTGAAAATGTTTAAATGCCTCTTAGTTTTTGTCTATTTTCATCTTACGACTTAATTTAAAGCTGCAATTAAATGTTTTAAATAAGAGTTCAGTCTATGACATGGCCATTAATTCTAAGAAACTGTAAGGGCGGGATTTTGGTTCATTTTCTTGTTTGTGTTGTAAATCTTCTGAAGTATCTGTGTCTTCTTCGGAGTTAAAATCTATATCGTCGTCAATGGAAGGTATTTTACTTTCCTCATAGTCGTCTTCATCACTCTCGCTGTCGTCTTCATCACTGTCGGGATCATTGCTATTACTATCTTCGTTGTCTTGAATATTATCGTTTTCATCTTCTTCACTGTATTCATCATCTATTGAAGATTCCTCTTTGTTATTTTTGTTTTTAAAAACCCCTAAAAAATCTTCAATATCATCGTCAAATTTCATATAACTTTCGTGATTTGAACTCTCTTCCTGCAGTAATTCCGTTTTAATCGGGTTACTGTTATCGCTAAAACTATAATTTAAAAAATCTTGTAGAATATCGCTTTCGGTTGTTATGTCTTTGGAACTTTTGACAGTTGTGATAGTGGTAGCTAGTGCTGTTGCTGTAGTCGTCTCTGAGTCTACCTCAGATGAGGTTACTGTAGTCGACAGATTTTGTTTCTTCTTTTTGCATTTGCTTTTATTCTTTGGTGTCGTTTGATCTCCCTTGTTGTTTACTATAGCTTGACTAACTATAGGTTCAAATATATATTCCGATTTGTCTTTAGACTCCAATTCAAAATCTTTATGGTCGTTATTATTTTCATCCGCTTTATCCAATGGCATAACGTTATTAACTTCATATTGATCTACAGTTGCTTCATAAATATTAGTCTGTGACGCTATTTCCGACATTTGTGTAGTCATTTCTATAGGAGAAGTCCTTACTTTATGGTCAACATGGTTTTCTCTCTCCTTTTCTTTTTCTTCATCTATATATCTAGTAGTCGTAGTAGAAACATAGCCTTGGAAATTAGAACCTTTTCTTCTGTGTAAAAATGCCGATGAAGGTAATGATGTAGTAGCTGTTTGATTCTTTTGCATTGCTGTTGTGCTCCATCTGTCATGTTTGACAGAAGTTCCCTTCAGCATTAGTGTTGATTGTCTAAATCGGTTTTTATTTTTTGTTGAAGTAGACTGTGTGTTTGCAAATGTAGTGGTGGGCGTTTGAGTTGTAGTTTTCGCTGTTGTTGGTTTAGTAGTCGTAGAAGTAGTGCTAGTAGTAGTTGTGGTTGATGTGGATGTAGTAGAAGTAGATGTAGATCTTGGTTTCGATGGAATTGTTGGTGCGGAACTCGCCTGTGGTGTTAAATCATTTGTGGGCTTTCTTTTCATGATACTTTCTGGTGCGTTTGTTGTCGTTGTAGCTCTTGTTGTAGTTATTCTCTTATGCTTCTTTATTTTATCTGTCTTAGTGAATTTTGGCGGAGGTCGTGTACGTCTTTTTGGTTTCATAGTCGTTGATGTCGTGATTTCCCGTTCTGCTTCCTGTGTAGTTGATATTTTTTTCTGTGGGGTTGCTGCCGTAACTGTTGTAGATATTGTCATAGGCGTCGTTGCTTCCGTAATAAGTATTTTTTCTGTATAAGCATCCATTGGGGTAGTTTTAGTAAATGAACCTAAAATGTTTGCCCAAGCCAGGTTTTCAATTTCTTCCTCAGCGTTTATCTGAGCTGTTATTATATCTGGAACAGCCGTCGTTGCCGTAAATCTTTGATTCTTTACATTGTCGTGCTTTTTCGGAGGCTTTTTGGATATGGCGGATGGTTTTCGAACTTTGCTTTCGGATTTTTTATTTGGGTGAATAATTTCGCCCTTCTCTGAAGAAGTATTATCAGAAATATTGATTGTCATAGGTCTAAAATCAGTTTCTGAGAAAAAATCTTGGTCAGGAGGTTGTTCTACGATTTGAGGACTAGGTCTGAAGTCTATTGGTTTATTTGTTCTATGTGGCTTGGAATGAACTAATTTTAAAGGTGGCATTGGTTTGAAGGGTTTTTTATCCATCGTCACAAACACACCAGGTGGTGCATTATATACTGGCGGTCTTACATGGTCCGAAAAATAATTAACTTTAACTGGTGTGTTTTTATATTTGTTGTATGTTTTGTGGAACTTAATTCCATCAGGTCTGCTAGTGTTATTTATGTTTTCCATAGACATAGTATTTACAGTTTCTGCAGATAACTCGAAAGATGGCGATATTGGTGGTAGAGGTGTAGGCAATACTGCTGGACGTGTTGTTTTTCCTATTTGACTTAATTCTAGCCTGTGCTCATACGGATATTGAGCGTATGGCATGCTATTGGTGGTTGGTGATCCTTGAATTTCTTGGTACTGATATTGATTTGTATTTGTCGGTGGCGCTTGCAGCGGTGGACGAACGTGCTTGATGGGTTGTGGTCTATAGGGATACGGGATTTGGGGATGTGCGTCAACCGGTATGCCTACGTGACCTATTTTTGAATATTGTGAACCTGGTGGAAAGTACGAATTTTGTTTATACTTTGTTGTTGGTGTTTCGTAAGATCTATCATCGTCGTCTGAAAATATTGACGAAAATATCCTTTCTAAACCTGAAACGTACTGTTTTCTGCCTACGAATTTAGATGGTGCTATATTTTTGTGGACCCAAATCGCTCTTTCCGGCCTCGAAGCTTGAGTTTGAACCTGCGGAAATCTGTGATGTTCCTTTGGATTCCCAAATATTTTAGCTGGAGAGCTTTCTTTTACAGTAAATGTTCTTATTGGGTTTTCATATGGCTTTCTTTGTTTTTGGGGTGTTTGCGATATAACTGAAAAAGTTAACTCATAGTGGTATTTTCCTGGAGACATTTCTTGATCTCTTTGTCTGACACGTTTCACAGACCAAAATGCTTTGACATCTTCCAAGCAATTATTGTGACTACATTTTTCTTTTGTCCTTTCATCTTCAGCAAAACGAAAACCTCCGTTGCGTTCCAAGAGGCGTCCTTTTGCCATAATCGTGACGTCGCCAAAAGAAGCCGGTTCCTCTTCTGGTATTCTGTCAAAGGGCGCAGATTTTATTTTATCCCACAAATCGTGATCATCGATCTCTTTAGAATCGTAACCGTTGGGTTTACTATTTGGAGATATGACGTCACCTTTGGCAATAAGCTGATCGATTTTGTCTCTTACTAGCGTTAAATATACACTGTGTCTCAGAGCGTCCTCCCAGTAGTGGGCCGGCACGGCGGCTACCGTCGGGGGTAATGCTGTTCTAAAAGTTTCGTGCAATGTTCCCGCGCGGTTGTCCCTTCTTTCGTGATGCCACTCGTTTAGCGGAATCGGCGTCGGTCTAAAGTCATCGGATTGCGCCCAAACATCTTCTCTTTGTATCTGGAAAAGTAATAATAGTAGTCAATGACAATATAAGTTGAATACTAATAAGGATTTAATGCTTGACTGTAATTGCTGAAAAAAAATATTTAAATATGCGTTCGAAAGTAAAATGGCGGTTGGCGGGAAAGTGCGCGCTCGAATGGCGTGCGGCGACCGTTGCGTGCTTCACAATCCAACCCTCTCGAGGCGATTTTCCAATGGACTAATACAGTTTAAATTTTCCGAACTTGTAGAGCAATCGTAATTTATCATTTTCACATGTTTCCTTATTTTTGTTAATTATTAATAATATATTAATGTTTTCAAATATATATCTTAATGCTTTATCAAAATCATTTGTCAACATATTGATGAACTTATGAATCAGATTTGTCTCTGAATTAAATGCATCTATGTTATTCTGTTTATAGTATGATATAGAAATTTTGATGTAGAGAATAGTGTATTTAAATAGCCAACGAAAGCATAAGTGTTAGAAATAGCACCTTGCGGCGCTACATGTTGTTATCTGGGGAGATACAATCTGGACCTAGATGTGTAAGAGCCGTGTTGCTTGTAATATTACTCGCAATTTACATTCGATTTTCATTTCAAGGGCACTATTAATTATTTTACTTATTAACATACATACATACATAACCCGCATATGGCAGGGTAGGCAGAGGGAACCTGAGAACCTAGTGTTAAGTCACTCCGTTCTCCTTCAACAATTCCGTTCCCCACTTTCCGCCGAATTTAAGGCATTGCGTGTTGAGTGGCAGAAGGCCTGTTTGCCTTGTGACCAAACCCAGAAAAAGAAAATACTAAGCTTTACATTTCCTAGAGTGGGAATCGAACCCACAACCTCTTCGCACGCTTGTGCCTCTGCGCCACGCATGCGTTATTATTAACTTAGTTAATTACTTACTGCATTTGTCAAACTACCTTTACAAGTTCATAACGACTTTTTTTGATAGAAAGAAAATAGTTAACTTAGAGGGATTTTCAATATTTTAGTGTTTTAAGGGTTACTTTTCTAACATTTCTTGTTACAATTTTATCAAATTATCATCAATGTCTTTCAATTAAGCTTATCACAGAATTATTTAATATAGTTTATAACATTATTAGGAAATTATATGGCCTTTTTTTTTTTTTTTGCCCAATATTAATAGAATCCTCAAAAAGTTATGATATGAACATAAATTGGTTAAAAATCGTGGGTAGATATGACGATAACCGAGACTATTGGCCCACATAGCTGGGAAAATCTCATCCAAAGACAATGCTTCGAGGTCGGTGCTCTGTGATATTGATCTACACGTGTGATCAGCTTAATTGTTAAAGGGCGTGCTTTATCTTATTCCTATTTTTACGCTATTCACACTTTTTGGTGCGTTCTCATAGTAATGTGTATATTTTTTATTTGTATTCTTGAGTTACTATATGTGGAAATTAACTGATTCTTTGTATGTATTTCTTGTATCTACTTGTTTTTTTTTTGATAATCTTTAAAAAAAAAGCGTTTTGGTTCCCAAATTTGTGCTTTTAAAAAAAAAACATTTTATTTTTTTATTAATATAATCTAAAAAACATAATATTTATATATATTTAAAAAAAATACTGCTAATTTTACACTTATAAGTAAATAAGATTAGATGAAACGCGCATTTTCAACAAGACAGTATAGAAAGCGTTCGCAACGTATAATTTAGTTGATTATACTTACAATTAGTGTAAAGAAAACGCACAGTAATGTGGACCGCATCTTCGATCACTTCACTGCACGATCGATATTTACTAGTAAGCCAGTACGCGTGCGGCGCTACGGCACCGGTTAACGCGGACTGACGAACTAATAGCGAACGGTAGCCAACCCCACTTGATGCGGAAAATTATGACTTTTCTTCTATATATCTTAAAAAATATATTAAAAAATGTTATATCATACATAATTGTTGTCGCATGTCAGCATATGTAGTGGTTCACTTCTTGAAATTGATACTGAGTTAACAATTAGCAAAGTCAATCAATTAGTAAAGTTCGTTCCCATTTCTTAGAATATTTCTACGCTTATATACGCGTTATACGCTTTTGCTTGTAGTAAGGAAGGTAGCGTTCCCTCTGCTCAATTGTCAAAGGACTTTGTTCTCTACTTTCTGCCTTAATTCGAGATATGAGAGTTAAGTGTTGGAACTCAACTCCGCGCTCAAGCGCAGTGGAACGAAAATAATTTGAATATAATAATTTCAAATGTCAGAATCGAACTCATAACCAACGTATTTACAGTCCGACGTTATCCCATTGCGCCACTTGGCATTTCGATGTGATATTAAAATCACAAAATATAATTTGTGGGGAACAGAAATGTCGAAAGAGAACGGAGTGTCTTAAACTAGGTTCTCTGGTTCTATGTGCCTGCCCTACCATGTGCGGGATACAGCGTGAAGCTATTATTTGATTGATTGATAAAATATAATTTCTTAATAAAATGTAAAAAAGGATGTTTTACGGCACTGCCGAAAGAATTAATTACTATTAAAAGTATACTAATGGCTGTATAGCCATCAGTGCCATCCTCGTTAGGAAATAAAAGATACCATCTCGCCAGCAATCAACGTATCTACAGACAATACTGTTAATGTTGTAACACCATAACCGATGGAGGAAATTGCGATTGCGTTTCGTGTAACGATATGTAATAGTTCTAAACATTATAATAATTAATACTGATTATTATTTTCATTTTGTATCATTATTTTCGTCATAGAGGCCATTGCGTAGTGGAATGGTGTTTGATGACATGCGATGGTTCTGAGTTCTATAACTACTCGGTTATTGAAGGGATTTTAAAAAATATATAAAAAAGCGCATGTTTTTATTCTGTGGTAGCAAAAGTTGCACGTTTGAGTCTCCGCTTCACGCACTAACACGTAATGTCTCGAATTCGCACGAAAAGTACAGAACGGAGTCTTTATCTAGGCTCTCTCTGCAATCCTACAATACTGAAACAGCGTGAAGCTGTTTTTTTATCTATATTTACAATAGGATATATTATAGTTTACCGGACCATGTAGTTTTATAATATTTTCTGACGAACAAACCTTCGCATAGTAACTCTTCTCCTGATTATCGTCAGAAGTGTTAATTTCCTTAATTTCCTTCAGGTACGTCTTAGATTTTTTTTCGTGACGTTTTTGAGCTCAATATATAGTAGTTAAAATTCCTTTAACTTGTTTTTCTTGTAAGCCTTCGTAGAATTAAAAGTGAATGCCCCAATATCATCGTGATATCATATTTAAATTAACAAAACAATAGTAATTTATAGTTACATAAGTACAATCTTTACTAATATTATAAATGAGAAGGTAACTCTGTCTGTCTGTCTGTTACGCTTTCACGCCTAATCCACAGAACCGATTTTGATGAAATTCGGTATAAAGTTAGAACTGAACTTGGGAAATGACATAGGATACTTTTTATCGCGAAAAAAAGTGATAGAGGGGGTTGAAATAGGGGATGAAAGTTTGTATGGAAGTTCCTTATTGTCAAACATAAAATCATGTAAGATTGTTTAACTGTTTACAACTTTGACACATAAACCACTTAACCAATTTTGACAAATAGTCTAGACCTTGGGAAAGACTATAGGACTCCTTATCATTGAATTTCACGCGGGCGAAGCCGCGGGCGGAAAGCTAGTATGTACATATGTAAGGAAATCATGAATGACATTAATAATAAATACAGTTGAAATTATTTGAAAACACATTAAAGTAGCTGAAAACATCGGTCGGGCACGCGACGCGAGATGGAAAGTGGCCGAGGGGTTTCGCTGCGATATTTCATACGATTGCAAGTGATACTGTACGAGTATGCGCTACGAGAATTTTCTGTATTTTTATTATTTGTCGTGTATTTAATATTTTTTTAATAAGTATTATGATTTATTGAGGGATTTTATTTTAATTATTTTCATTTATTTTCATTTAAACAAAGTACGGCGTTGAGCTCCGTCACTCAACACGCGGTGTTCAGGTGGAAATGGCTAGGTTTTCTTTGGCTACGAAGTTACGCGGGATAAATCGTGATCCTATTTTTGTTAGGATGACTTTTATAGACTGTTTTTTTAAGAATTTTTGTTTATTAGATATATGTTATTCGCAATAATTTGGAGCGTGGTAAAATTATACAACTTAGTTTGCTATTGTTTAATAATTTTAGATTGTTAATAAAGGCTTTATTAACAATCTAAAATTACATACAATATATATATAGTTTTAAATTTTTGACACCGGTAAAGATTGTTTTGCCTTAGCATAGGCCTCCCCCAAACCTTTCCACAAGACCCGATCGTGGGTTTTCCTCATCCACAGCGTGCCCGCGGCCGCTTTAATGTCCTCCTCCCATCTTTTCTGTGGTCTTCCTCTCTTTCTCTTTCCCTCTCTAGGGTACCATTCTACCACCTGTTTTGCCCATTTGTTCATTTTACTTCTAATAAGATGTCCTGCCCATTTAAATTTTAGCTTCCTGACAGTGTATGATACTTCTACAGTATTTGTTTTTTGACGAATAACATTTAGGTTAACTTTATCTTTTCTTTTTATATTAAGCATACTTCTTTCCATGCTGTGTTGACAGACTTGTAATTTCTTTATATTTTGTACAGTTAAGGCCCATGTCTGGCAGCCATAAGTCATGGTAGGAAGTATGCATGTGTTAAATACTTTGCTTTTTAAATTAATGGGTATTAACTGGCTTTTCGTTATCTCTTTTAAGGCCCAGTATCGTTTCCAAGCTACATTTACTCTATTTTGTATCTCTTTCGATGTATCGTATGTTGGAGATATAATCTGCCCAAGATATGTGTATTCATCTACATAATCAATTGAGTCATTGTGAACTACTACAGGTAACTTCAAATGGTTAGTCATTAGTTTTGTTTTCGTCTTATTCATTTGTAGGCCCACTTCTCTGCTTTCCTTTATAAGTTGGTTGAGCATAGTTTGTAATTGTTCTGGACTGTTAGAAATTATTACGAGGTCGTCAGCGAAGCGAAGGTGATTCAGCATTTCTCCGTTTATTCTTAATCCATAGCTTGACCAGTCAAGTTTACGGAAAACGAGTTCTAGCGTCGCTGAAAATAATTGTGGTGATAGTGGGTCCCCCTGTCTTACGCCCCGTTTGATGGAAAACGTCTCTCCAAATTTTTCAGTTTTTATTTTCGCAGTCATGTTTTTATAAATTTCCATAATGAGACGAATATACTTTTTTTGTACACCTTGACACGACAGAGCTTCCCAGATTTTTTTATGTTTGATTGAGTCAAAAGCTTTATGATAATCTACAAACGCCAGATAGTAGGGCAATCTATATTCTTTGTACTTCTCCGTAATTTGTTTGATTGTGAATATGTGATCTAAAGTGGAGAAACCGCTGCGAAAACCTGCCTGCTCTTTTGGTTGATTTTCGTCCAAGTTTATAGTAATTCGATCGAGTATCACTTTTGAAAATATCTTGTAAAGATTTGACATGAGACTAATGGGCCTATAATTATTGATGTCATCTTTTTTGCCTTTTTTATGGAGCAATGTTATTGTTGATGTGGTCCATTGGGCTGGTATTGACTCTTGTTTAAGGATGTCGTTGAATATATCGTATAATGAATTCAGTATTATTTTTGAGGATCCTTTCAAAAGTTCATTCGAGATTCCATCTTCTCCTGGTGATTTATTATTTTTTTGAAAATTAATTGCCTTAATTATTTCGTTTTTAGTAATAAATGGTATATCTTCTTCAGTGGTACTGTTATTGACTTCGAATAATGATGAAGGTTCGTCATTATAGAGTTCTCGATAAAAGTCTGTAGCGATGTCTAGTATTAATGTGCGGTTTGTATTGTTCTTTTGTTGTTTAGGTTTTTTCATTTTAGTTATCCAGTTTACACAATCCTGTAGCTCTTTCTGTGCTTTTTTGATTCCTCCAGTAGTTTCTAAGTGTAACATTATTCTATTAAGCCTAGTTTCTTGTCTATGATTTCTTATACATAAGTTGATTTGTTTGCTTATTTTTGTTATTTCACTCCTATCAATTGGTTTTTGTTGCATCAAACTGTGTCTCAATATTATTAGATCTCTTGCTTTTTCTCCTATTTTATCTTTTGTAAATTTTGTTGTAATAATGTTATTTTGAATTGTTTTTAGTTGGTTTTCCAGGTTGTCATATTTTCCTTGCATAGTTTGTTTTTCTTGAAGCTTATCTTGTAGTGCAGATTTCAGAGGTGACAAAATCATATCTGATAGGGGTAATTTTACTATTCCGTGGGTGCTTGTCCAAGGTCTTCTAGATTGTTTTGCATGGGTCGACATTTTCCCACGAAGCATTCGATGATCTGTATTAAATTCTAGTTGATTTATGGCACCTACATCAGTGAATAGTTTTGGTTTGTTAGTGATTATAAAGTCGTTTTCATTTTTAATTTTTCCATTCGGTGACACCCACGTCCATTTCCTGCTGAGTTTTTTGTTAAAAAAGCTATTCATGATTCTTAGGTTAAACTCTTGGACAAATTCTATTAGTCTTTGGCCGTTGTTATTGCGCTTTCCTGATGAAAAAGGTCCCAGATAGTAGTCTTCGTTTTTGTTCCTTTTACCTATTTGGGCATTTAGGTCTCCCATTATTACTACTGTTTTGTATACTTGTTGCATCACTTGCTTTAATTCGTGGTAGAATAGGTCTTTTTGTTCTTCTCCAGCATTTTCCGTAGGAGCGTATACCTGTATTATTGATATGGGTCGCTTATATTCAGGAAGATTAATATTTAGAATTGATATCCTATCAGAAACACCAATAAAATCCAGGATATTATCTTTAAGGTATTTTTTTATTATGAAACCAACTCCATACAGGCCAGGTGTTGTATTTTTAAAATAAAATATATAATTATCGTATTCTTCAATTTGTTCTCCTGATCGTCTAATTTCAGATAAGCCTATAATATCCCATTTTATTTGATGTAATGCACAATCCAATTCAAATAGTCTTTCTTGAGTTTTTAATGACCTTGTATTCAGCGTTGCAATGAATATATTGTTAAATTTACTGTTTCTGTAATTTTTAACCGTAGTTTTAATTTCCAAAAGGTTTGGAGGGTTTTGGTCTCTTACCTTGCTATTGTTTACCAATATTTAAATAAATTAATCATATATATAATGTTATTCTAAGAGCTTGCAACTTGACCTTTACGAATTGAACTGGCTCCCTTTAGGAGTCATTCAAAAATTTCTATTGATATGTGTACGTTTCAATTGGTATAAAAAAAAATAAGTATTAAAATATTTATATAATATTTTTTTGTTTTATTGATTAAAGAATAAATTTTACTACATTTGTAAAATCTGTAGCTTATAAAGTCAAAAAAATATTGAATGTATCATAGACTATTTTTATTCGATGATATTTTTTATTCGAAATCTCTATGTGGTCATATTACATATCCACAAATCCTAAAGATCATTAAGCTTTATTTAAAATATAATTTAAATTCTCCACAGCATCCCTACCAGGTACAGAAGCAGCTTATCAGCTAGTTACATGTGTTCGCAACAAGTGCACGCCAGAAGAAGCTTTGAACGTGTTACGTGAACTACCCAACCCGTTACGTGAAGGAGACACGAGCGCCGCCCACACTGCCTACAACCCGTTGAAAATAGATGTTTTTGTACAAACTTTGTTGAATCTTGGCAGCAAGAGTATTTCTCATAGCTTCGCTGCTATATCCAAATTTCATTATGTATTTAAGGTAATTATGTATATTTTTTTAGTAATTTTATAATAAATTTTAAAATTATTTCATTAAAAACGCCTGTCGTGGCTCAGAGGCACAAGCGTGCGACTGTAAACGCGTCAAGTTGTGGGATCGATTCCCACTCCAGGAAATGTGAAAGTTTAGTATTTTCATTTCCTGGGTTTGGTAACAAGGCAAAACGCGGCGTTGAGTTACGCCACTCAGCACGCTATGCTAGGTTCTCTGGTTCCCTTTGCTTACCCTGCTATACGCGGGATAGTATGAAATTAAAAAATAATAATAATTAAAAAATTTTAAACACTAATAATTTGACTAATTTATTAGTTCTTTTTCGTTTCATCTTTCTGTAACAATTAGCTATGATTCATTTATTAAATGCACTTGTAACGTTTTATAATGAATAGAAATATTTTATACTTATGTATAAACTGCAGATATTTTAAATTATGAATATTTACGTGAAATTCTATAGAACCCAGAATATATGAATAATAGCTCGACTTATTAGGCTAAATACTCTTTATGCGCTTAGCTGTCACTTTGAAGCGCCATAATAATACTTTCTTTTTATTAATTTTTTTTTATTCTTCTATAATAGATATTAGCTGAATCAGAAGAAGCTCAAATCTGCGTGCTTCGTAACGTATGGGAAGTGTGGCAGAGACATAGTCAGATGGTGTGCGTTTTAGTGGACAAGATGCTGAAAACTCAAATAGTGGAATGTAGTGCAGTGGCCACTTGGCTGTTCTCTAAAGAAATGGCGCCTTACTTCACACACGGCTGTCTGTGGGAGATATTGCATTTGACGATAGATAAGATGAATAAACATGTATCGAAACTTAGTAAGTATTTGCTTTCTATATTTTTTTTTTTCAATTTTTTGTCACAGTTTTCCTATAGGCGACCTGAAATGCTACTTACACTATAGTCTATATGAAGCATGATGAGCAGTAACTAACGTCTGTCGTGGCGCAGAGGCACAAGCGTGCTACTGTAAACACGACACGTTGTGGGTTCGATTCCCACTCCAGGAAATGTTAGTATTTTCATTTCTTGGGTTTGGTAACAAGGCAAAGCGCGGCGTTGAGTTTCGCCACTCAACACGCAATGCCTCAATGTGGCGGAAATTGGGGAACGGAATCGTTGTAAGAGAACGTAGTGTCTTAACATTAGGTTCTCAGGTTCCTCTGCCTACCCTGCTATATGTGGGATACAGTGTGAAGTTAAAAAAAAGCAGTAAGAAAAAAAAATGTTAAATACTTCTCAATAATAATTGTATTTAAATAAATAATTACTTTATTTTACAGGTAAAGAGTTGCAAGAAGCTAGAGAGGCGTTGGCCAGAGCAGACTCTAGTAGCTCCGACTCTGAAGATGAAAGTGGCAGCAAGAAGAAGAAAGATCAAGACAAGCCCACCGAAGAGGTTAGTTATTTTTCCTATACCTTAATTTTAGTGGAAATATCGTTTTAGAGATTTCAGTACCGATTGTACACCATAGTTTGAGGTGTAGTTTCATTTGGATGATAGGACGATATATATTGCAAATTATGTCCGTTTGGTTTACATCCTAGGTTTAGCGGATTATAAGTCACTATCTATTATATGTATGAATTAAAGATTATGATATCAAATATGAGAAGTTGTGATTTTAGATAGATTTTATTGGTATTCACACACGTTTAGGTTATCTACGTTCGTTAATCGTATATAGAGCAGTGTATGTATTTCATAAATTGGTACCATTGGTAAATTTTATAGTCCACGTAAAGGAAGTCGTAGCACATAACTAGTATATTACAAACAACCCCAGGCGGTGGAGCGCATGGAGGAGCGCCTGGAGATGGCGCACACGGACCAGAAGCGGCTGTTCCTGATCGTGTTCCAGCGGTTCATCATGATCCTGTCGGAGCACCTCGTGCGCGCCGACACGGACGCGCGCGACCCGCACACGCACTGGTACCGCGCCACGCTCGCGCGCCTCGCCCACGTCTTCCTGCTCGTGAGTACCGCACGCAACTGTGTCTACACCGACTGTGCTCACTGTTGCGACTGCACCGACTGTGCTCACTGTTGCGACTGCACCGACTGTGCTCACTGTAGCAAAAAAAAAACTGTAGCGACTACACCGACTGTGCTCACTGTTGCGACTGCACCGACTATGCTGACTATAGCGACTACACTGACTACATCGACTACACTGACTACATCGACTACACTGACTACACCAACTACACCGACTACGCTGACTACACCGACTATGCTGACTATAAAGACTACACCGTCTACCCCATCTTCATCGATTTCACTGGTTACTATCTACACTGACTACACCATCTACAGCGTATAGAGTACGCCAACTACAGCGACTACGCCGTCTACCGATTACGCTGACTGCACCATCTACTTTTTTTTTTTGACTACACTGCCTAGTCTACAAGGTCTATACCGAATATATCGTCTACACAAACCTCGAACCTCGAACCTTCGACTGTAAACGCGATTAGTTATGGGTTCGATTCCCACTAGAGAGAATGGTTATATTGAAAATATTTTCATTTCCCTGCTTTGGTAAAACAAGACTTGATTTGGCTTTAAGCGCCGCTACTTATCATTATCTCGGAATGCAGCAATGAGCAATGGAGTGTTATCAAACTAATTTTTATCGAACTACTCTGCTATTAGTGAAGCTACCATAAAAACCTTATAAAATTTATTAAACACATGTTATATATTTAATATTTAATTTCCAGCATCACGAACAAGTCCAAAAATACAGTAGCACTTTGGAAACGCTTCTGTTCACTCAAGACTTGGATCCTCACATCTTGGACGTTTTCCACCAGTTCATAGCTCTTACTGCATAATGTTGTTCATTTGTTCATTTATTTATTATTATAACCTCAATCGAAAAGTGAAAAAATATAACCTCAGTTATACTCTAAATGAAAATCTATTTTACAAAAAAATGACATAATAATATAAATTGTTATATTATCTATAGTTAATTGGATGGCATTAAGTTTAAATAGACTGACGTGTAAGTCACAGATTGAACAATATTAGTTAGTCAGTGCTGAATGCGCCTAAAATTATAAATGGTAATTGTTAAAAGAGAAGAAAGACAATTTAAAATCAAGAGGAATAAAATTAAAATATTTTGGACATTGAAAGATAAGAAGGAAAATAATTAAAAATCTCATAACAAATAATTTCTTTTATCGAACCCATCTGATTTTCGCAACGACCGTTTCTTAAGTTGCTTCGTAGATCTAAGATAAACGTTTTATACTCACTAACTTAACTTCACGCGTTATCCCTAGCGGGATAGTCAGAGAGAAGAGTCACTATATTTTTGAGATCTCTAGTATCTTGCGCTCGTTTGCCATCCGTTATAAATAAAAAAAAAATGATACAAAAGATATAATGTAAATTTAATTTACACAATTCAATATGACAAACTCGTATCAAATCACGGGAGCAATCAGATAGAATGTGGGTGTCAAAAAAAGTACGGCCTGCATCCGCCAACGTTTCTTTTATTATTACTTATTAGATTCTTTTATATACTATCTGTATTAAATAAAAAAATATCAGTTGTTTTTTAAAGATTGTTATTAAATTTAAAAAGACGCCTATACCGTCTACCGTATATTGAGTTTCAGTTATTAGGAAATAAGAATAAATGCATTCAAAATTATACTCTTTATTTTATTTGTTTTTTTTTTTATTTATATAACTTGTTTAGGCGCAGCACTGACGATCTTATACATGGTTTTGTCTGTGACTTTGACTTTTAAACGAATATAGTGAAATGAAAATGAAGCCTTAGTTGTAAATAAATAAAAGTCTAAGTGATTTTTAAAAATTGTTTTATTTCTTGAATATATATGTATAATTTTATTTATTTTTTAAATTTCGCATTAAAATTTGCGAACGTATTATGATTTGGATGCCTTTCGAGTCTCAGTTCACACTACATTTTAAATTTATCGTTGAAATCTTGAGCAGTATTTTTAAATAACAACATTTAATTAGAAAAATATTTATATACTATAATAAATGAAACATATAAAATATTACGCAAATACTTTACGTAGTAATCCGTGGTCAAAAAGGACATTTAGAAAAAATTGTTTCCGAATATTAAAATGTACGCGATTAATTCTGTTAAAATAGCTACATTTGATATGTGTAAAAATTTAAATCTTAAAAATTGCGTAAACCAAACCAAACTATACAAAAGTACGTATTCATCAATAAATGCATAAACAAAATTATATTAAACTAAATATTAATGAAGGAACTTCAGTAATTCTTCAACATCAGCCTTAGACCCCAGATAGCAGGGTGCTCTCTCGTGAATGGTCGCAGGTTTGATGTCCAGGATGGGCACTGAGCCATTGGTGGCGAGGCCGCCGGCTTCAGACACTATGAATGCCATTGGGTTACACTCGTAGAGGAGACGCAACTGGAATTGCAAATTTAGTTTAGAATGTATGTACAACAAACATTTTGATAATTTATAGCTATTTTTTTTTGCAACTTCATCCTAGTGTCAAAAAACTCCGCTTTCCGCCTGAATTTGGGACACTGCGTATTGATTGACGATCTAGTCGAGAATGAGGCATTCAAAGAATAATAGAAAGTAAAGAACGGATCATATTTCTAACTAAATTTACCTAATATTGAGTTATAACTATTTAAAATAAAAATAAATGCTTATGAAAGAAAATGGAGAAATATTTATAGCTATTTATTAATGCCTCATTATACGTATCATTTTTATCGTAACATTCATCAATTGATTGCTTAATTGATTTTTGTGTCTTTCGAGTTGATTATTATTTATATGTCAATAACATTAAGGAAATTTTGCTTTAATATTTGTATGTTTGACTTACTTTTCCTTTTGGTGCAGATTTAGTAGCGGGATACATGAAAATTCCTCCGTATTTAATAGTTCTGTGTACATCAGCTACCATAGAGCCTACATATCTGGCGCCGTAAGCTTTGCCAGTCTTAGGTCGTTTCTTTTCCTCTATATAATTTATTAAACCTTCTGACCATTCTGCTGCGTATCCTGTAATAAAATTTGGTAGTTTGGTGCAATAAAGTTGGGTATTAGATTATATAGCATCCCTAGCGCTAAACCATACAGTGTGTATGTGTACATCCTTCACCTAGTCCGTTCCCATTAATATACATTTATTATCCGACATTACATTTATTATGATTGTTTTTTAAGTTTATCTTTCTATCTCCGCAGTATAAAATATATTTTTATATAATTTACTTTCATTAACCTGCTCTTGTTGAATTCTGCAACTCAACACACAATGTTTCGAAGAATGGAGCCTCTTTACACTAAATTCTTTATTTACCTTTCTGTGTAAGTGCGAAGTTGCTGTTTTTATACTATTGAACAATACTTTCATAGTAATAAAAACGGACTCCTCACCTTCATTTATAGAATAAATCTTTCCCTTTTCTGGTATTCTCATATTAGGGTCAGTCAATATAAATTCTCCAATGGACGGATCATACATGAACCCGTTAACCCCTTTACCCTTTCCTAAGGATATGACAAGCATAGTGGCGGAACCGTACAGCGCGTATCCAGCGGCTACCAACTCATTGCCGGGACGTAGGGCGTCAGACTCTGATGGTTCGCCATCTGATGTTTTTCTAAAATTGTTTTTACATTTTTATGTATGTTTTTAGTTCAGCAACGCATGTTTTTCTAATTTTTTTTTAACTTTTTGGGGTATGTTTATCGCCTATCGATATTTTTTGTAACAGAGATAAGATTATGTGAAGTTATTCCATAGTTTTTATATGCATATATTATTTACGTAAAAAACACAGTCGAGTATAATTAACTATACCTAATAAAACATTACTGCTGTGGACGCACGTTACAGATTATTGAGTACAAACCTGTATAATTAAGTGTACGCAGTGGATGTGAGTTCAAATTCTACACACGATGAATTTACATTTACAACACTGTTAATTCTACAGTTTGATTGTACCCATATGTCGAAGCGTTGGCTTCCGCCATCCAAAACACATTTTCTCTAAATGAGCTTTTCTCAAATAATGTGTCACTGAGAAATGTGGAATACAGGACAACAAAAAACATATACCTAGTAATTAATTAACTAAATAATTGAATGGACTATCCCGGATATTTCATAATAAACACAATAATATTTATTAAGTACTAACTTGTAGATGGCAAAGATTGATCCCACAGATACAAGGCAGTCAATGTTGGAAGAGCCGTCTAGTGGATCGAAACATACTACATATTTTCCTCGCCTCTCGGTTTCAACCTGTAACATGGAATAATAAATAAATATAATATTGAAGAAGTTAAGTGTGGTTTCGAGGAGATTTTTTTTTATATCTAAGTTGTGTTTTTGGGTACAAAAACAAATCTTATTATATTTTTTTAAGACATGGTCAGTTAAATTAAAATCTAGATTATATTCAGCCCTATACAATGTCCTAAATAAACGAAATATGAACACAGGAATGAATTATTATAAAATATTTTTTGAAGTTATAAACTTTGAAATTTGTCAGTTTCATTCAGAACACCTACATAGAGGCTTATTATTAAGACAAACATAAGTATGGAAAAAAATTGAAATTTTGTGTAGGTATGTGGAAGAGGTATATTCAATCAAAACCCAGGAAATAATAAATATGTAGTGCATATTACTGGAATGTCCTTTCATAGCTAAGATGAAAGATGCTTAACGGTACATGCCCTATGGACCGGTTATTCTTGCGATGTGCGTTATAACCTTATAGAAACCGCTAGATAGATTGGTCAAAAGTTATCTAATCTAACTATATATAATCTATCACTAACATTTTCCATAATATCTATTTAATATGTTAATTCTTTTAAATTAACCCTTGTAGAAGCAATAAGTACAATCAAAAGTTCGAATTCAACTGAATAAGAACTGGATTACCATTACAATAATAATATCTACATATATGTAAAATCAATGCTGATACGTAATTATACAAAATTTCCTCGTTTTTATCATATTTTAAAGAACATTGTACGTGATTAAAACTAGTTTTCAATTATGATTACGCGTATAGTTTTACGAAATGCTAATCTAGTGGGTGTGTTTCGGTCTATAAATAAGCAGGTTATCAAAAACTTTGTTTATTGAAGATATAAGTTCACGACCTTGGTGTGTTTTGATAATTCAAATAAATAGGCATTTCGTAGAGTGATGCCATCTTTAATCTTTAATAAGTTGAAAATATTTTTCGACTCGCATAGAAAAATGCCGGTTACAAAGTTCAATTAAACAAAAACTCGACAAAATTACGTAAATAAGTGAAAGCATGTATTTCTAATATATTACTTATTATTGATTATATAAAATTAGTTCAATAACTTTTTAATTACTTCAATATTTCAATATTCTGATAATAATAATCTTATTTTTTATTATCAAACTAACAATTATTTTGGTAAAAAAATTGTACTTGTTTTATTTTAAAATAAATAAATAAACCATGTCGTTGGATCGTTTATAAGATTCGAATAAGCTCTTTTACTCTTTAATAGAGGACATTTGTGTATTTCTCACCTGTAAAACGTTTGGATTTTCTTCAGACACCAGCAAACAGGTGGTGAAAGATGATTTGAGCATATTAATGAAGAGGTCGTTGGAGAGTACATCAAGTTTCTTGACTTCTTCTCCTTGGACATTCGTGTCTCCTGAGATTCCATGTCTGAAAAACGATTTTTAATAATGATTTTTTAAATACATATAAAATAAACTTTACATTTATTTATTTTTTATAAAAAAATCAATTGTTGCCAATAATTATTTTAATTTAGGTAAATATAGAAAACGAACAGTTTAGCTATGCCGGCTTTCCTCACGGCTGTTTGTATCGCCTTCACTGCTGTTTGTATGGAATTTAATAGTTGTGTCAAATCGCCTGTAGCCGCTGGTGCCGTCCTTTGCTGAGCCAAAACCCATCGGGTTAAGGTCATTGCATTAACATCAAAAGCCGGCCCTTGTTGTGACATGTTGAAAATATAAAAAATAAAAAACCAAACGGCAAAAGCGGCGACAAGCGCCCTCGACTGATATCACGATACTGAACAATACGAAGTTCAGGCAGTGAATGTATCTTATGTTTTCGTTCCTAGCAAGTTGGAATGTTGAGAGAATGTAATTCTAGTGACGTAGATGTTACCGCTTCATATGTGTCTATAATTAACAAAACTGGTTATAGTAACATTTAAATGAAAATAATGTAATTTACATCTTATAATATATTAAATTAGAGTATATATTTCATTATAACCTAAAAGTGGGTGTGTGTATGACGAAAGTTAGTGCTCTTTGTAAAAGAACTAAATGTTATCATATAACTATAATTATATGTTTTTTTGTGCATGTATATACGTTGATATGCACAAGAACGGCTGGTGATATTTTTAAACTATATACAGTTTATTATTTGCCGATTTAAGACGGATTCAAGACGGCGTTGAGATCCAACACTTAACATGCAATATCTCGAAATTGGGTGAAAAGCGGGGAAAGGGAGTATTTTGGCAAAAGGTTCATTCTGACCATCTTACTAGGCCGCTAAGCAGGATAAAGCATGAAGCTGCTTTTTATATGTGCAAATTTAGTTTTTGGTGGACGTAAAAACCAGTAAGTCAAGTCCGAAACTACTACTTTTAGAATATATAATATTAGGCTTAAATTGTTTAAGTCGTACATAAACTATTTTTTAATTTTTCAACAATACAATATGGTATTAAATCACTTAAGTTGCAATAATTCTTGGTAAATAGCATCTTTTTTTTATGTTAACATATTCTGTGCTTTTAGTTCATGAATATTTCAATATTGATAATCTGTGCAGTTGCTTGTAATGTCAAAGTCAGTCGCTATAACTGTCTAATGTCAAGCAAGCTATGGCTGGAGGACGCAAACGTAAATAAATCATACTTCTTTAATTAAACATGGCACCTAAGTTAAAATTTGCTGAAGGTAAGTTATTCTATGTAAGTAAGCCTTGCATTGTCCTATATTATATTTCATACTTGTATTTCTATGCTCGCATTTATATCAATGGTGCTTATTCAAATTTCCAGGTGAAAAAGTTTTATGCTTTCACGGACCGCTCATTTATGAAGCCAAATGTCTTAAAAGTTCTGTTACAAAAGATAAACATGTACGATATTTGATTCATTATGCTGGCTGGAATAAAAAGTAAGTAAAATATTAAACAAATTCACTTATGTAAAACTTAGTTAAATAATCTCATTTTTAGGTAAGTTTTTACTTCTAAATCAGCTTTTTCAAAAAATTATTTAGTTTATAAACTATTAAGTATGTCCCTTTATTTTAAATGGAATCAAAAACGTTTGTAAATGACATTATGATAATAATACAAAACTAACATACTTTTATATTTTGTATTTTTCTTATTAGTATTTTTTATACAATACTTTATATGCTACTATATTTAATTTTAATAACATTTTATTCATTATCATAGTTGGGATGAGTGGGTCCCCGAGAGCAGAGTTCTTAAATATAATGAAGCAAATGTACAGAGGCAAAAGGAAGTCCAAAGAGCTCATTCTGCCCAACCTGCAAAGACTAAAAAGAGTATGTGTAATTTTTTAACATTATATAACATGATACAACCTTTGGTTTTCACAATTATATAACTTGATATTATTAAGTAACCTCTGAAATTTTTTGTAAGGATTTTATTTCTACAATCTTAAAAATATATTTTTTGTTTCTCTTTTTAATTGTTAATTTACAATGATTGTCCAAGCTATTTCTTATGGAGTTCAAAGATCACATAATAAGTAGACAGAAGCATTATATGGACATAAGACAACAAATATTTAAAAGAATTTCACCTGTATAATTCAAATATCTGTGTTAAATAGGTGAAGTATTTAGGTTAGTTGTTAATAATTGGCATTTTAATTCCAGCTCCAGCTAAAGGCAGGAAATCTGAAGCTGCCAGTACCACTCCAGCTAGGGAAGAGTCTAGAGCTTCTACACCAGCTGGTAAGACTACTTTAGAAATTCTTATTTACAAAAGTCGGAAGTTTCAATTTTGGTCAGCTACCTAGGCCACTTTTGGTGTATAATATTAAATATGGCTGAAATACAAACTTTTATTTTATTAATTAGAAAAAGAATTTACACCTCTATACAGTTATTTCCATACCAGACATGAATAACTTGATAAATCGAAAATCAATAATTTTTAAGACAAACATTTTATAGTTTAAGTTTTATCTGTAAGTTTGTTATTCACATCTTTTTTACCTCAAAGTGTTTGAGTTGTTAATTCTTGTCATTTAGTCAGTTATTAACCTTATATATAAATCAATTAAAATTGTGTTTTGATGGTGAAGTGAAAATAACCTAACCTAACTGACATTTTTAAAAAAATATATTTTATTCTTATTGTTTAGTCAACAATACTATCCACCATCTGTTTATAGTTACAAGATTAATTGCATGATAAATCGCAAAAAAAAAACCTTATTGCTTTAAATACACTATTTTTAGTTGTAATGGCATTAAAATGCAGAACAGCAGGACTGCCTTCCGAGCCGGTGGTAGTTTCCGTTAGGACTGACACGACTGACACCTTTGTAAATTGACGATTCGAAAGTGCTTGTAATAGCCTACTTAAATAAAGAATATTTTGATTTTGTTTTTAAATAAAAATGTAAATGTAGGTTAGTTGCGTGATATTATTACAGTTTGGCAAAGATTTTTTTTATATTGTTTCAGGTAAAGATATAGAAACATCAACAGCTCCAGCGAAAGCAACTAAAACACAAAGTAAAGATGCACCAGCTGACTCAGGATCTGATCAACCTAAGTAAGTTAATTCTTTTTGTACAAGCTATGCTAAATATAAGGATTGTCACAAATTAGACTTTACAGACATAACTTATATTTACTAGCGGCGTTGAGTTCCGCCACTCAGCACGCAATGCCTCAATTTGCCGGAAAGTGGGGAACGAAGTGTCTTAACACTAGGATCCCTCTGCCTACCCTGCTATATGCGGGATACAGCGTGAAGCTATGTGTATATGTACTTATATTTAAAAAAATGAACTGTGAAAATAATGCATTATTGATTTATCAAAGTTATTGATGGTACAGATATTACTTTTATATCTTTTTATCTTGCTTTGCTTGCAGTTTATACAAGATAAAATAATCTACTCACTATGAATGATTTTAAGGCATATCTTAATTGAAGTAGCAATATTTTACTAACCGACCCGGCGGCCACTTGTATTTTAAATATACATATCGTATATTTAGAATTATAGAGACCTAATCAAAAAAATGATTTTAATTTTTTGCCACGAAACGACTTAAGACAACAATCTTTACCGACTTTGATTAAAACAAGATTATAAATTAAAATATAATGTATAAAGTATAATTTCTTTTAAAAAAACGAAATGTACAATTCTTTATTTGACGTTTCCAAAAAATTACGTACGTCACTATAATACGTCACTATAATCCGCCACTCAACACGCAATGCCTCAATTCGGCGGAAAGTGGGGAACGGAATTGTTGAAAGAGAATGGAGTGTCTTAACACTAGGTTCTCAGGTTCCCTCTGTCTACCCTGCTATATGCGGGATACAGCGTGAAGTTAGTCACTATAATTCTAAAGTTGCGATGTATTTAATGGCTGGTGTTCGAATTCGTGACTCTTGCATCCAATCAACATAATATAATTCTCTTAAATACTAAGTTATATAAATATATTTTTAATTTATTTTATAGGAAAAAGCGTGGTCGTCTCGACTTGTCTATAGAGTCTGAAGAACAATATTTAGCAAAAGTTGAAGTAAAGATCAAAATACCCGAGGAACTGAAAGTATGGCTGGTTGACGACTGGGACGTCATAACGAGACAACAAAAATTAGCCATTTTACCCGCAAAATTAACAGTTTCACAAATCGTAGACAATTATTTAGCATTTAAAAAATCAAGTAAATTGCATAATCAGGCAAAAGAATCTGTTTTAGTAGATATTACTGAAGGAATAAAGGAATATTTTAATGCAACGCTGGGCTCTCAGCTTCTTTATAAATTTGAGAGACCGCAGTACAGTGAGATATTACAAGAGTATCCAGACACTCCTATGTCACAAATATATGGTTCCATACATTTATTGAGGCTTTTTGCTAAAATGGGACCCATGTTAGCGTACACTTCCTTAGATGAGAAGTCGCTTCAGCATGTTTTGTCTCATATTCAAGATTTCCTCAAATACATGGTGACTAACAGATCAACTTTGTTTAATTTGCAAGACTATGGCAATGCTACTCCGGAGTATCATAGAAAAGTGCAGTAGTTAAGTTTAAATAGTATGTACTGATTATGATTTTAAGTAATAAATGTTTTTTGATTATATTTGTATTTTTGTATTTCTATTTATTGATAGGACAAAATAATATTAAATGTATTTATAGAATGTTAAGTAAGTTTACTGTAGATATAATAATCTTCATTTATTTTATATTTACAATAAATTAATCTAAATTTTAATAAATCACTATGAAAATTCAGGCGTTGAGTTCCACCACTCAACACGCAATGCCTCAATTCGGCGGAAAGTGGGGAACGGAATTGTTGAAAGAGAATGGAGTGTCTTAACACTAGGTTCTCTGGATCCCTCTGCCTACCCCGCTATATGCGGGATACAGCGTGAAGTTAAAAAAAAGAAAAAAAAAAGAAAGAACTCAATTTAATTTAAATAGAAGAATTATTTCATTATGAAAAATAACAAATGGCTAATATTTCGTAAAGTCATTAACTACTATTAGATTTATATAAATTATCCATTTCTCCAACGTTTTTTTCTGTTTGAAGAGATTGTATTTCCTCGACTGGGAATCAAACCCACAACCAATCGTGTTTAAAATCATAAAAATATGACAGTAATTTAAATGCAGAAATAACATATCTTTTGCTTAAGAACTGTTATTGCTCTTTCTCAATTGACGATTTATATCTCGATTCACATTAATGCCCACTAAATCAAGTCACGAACAGAAGATACCTTACAGTATTATAAGAAATCAATCGTTAATCAATTAAAAGTGCACATGTGAGAATGTCACACAACAAGGTCGCAACTGGCGGCGATACGAGTTGACCGAATGATGTATGTGAATGAGTCATGTGCAAGCGCATGCGAACTTTTTTTTCTTTTTTTTAGCTTCACGCTGTAATCCCGTATATAGCAGAGGGAACCTGAGAACCTAGTGTTAAGACACTCCGTTCCCCATTTTCCGCCGAATTGAGGCATTGCGTGCTGAGTGGCGGAACTCAACGCCGCGATTTGCCTGGTTACCAAGGCCAGGAAATGAAAATACTAAACTTTACATTTCCTGGAGTGGGAATCGAATCCACAATCTGTCGCGTTTGCACGCTTGTGCCTCTGCGCCACGACAGGCGAAATGTTTATTCTTTTATTTGTGACGGTGCTTTTAACGTTTTGCCTTAGTAACATCTGGTTACATCTTTCACATATGCAAGAAACAGAAGTTGGCGCTGCTATTTTATTATTTCCTAATTCCTATCACAGCTAGGACTGCGTGTTGAAAGCGAATTTAAAATTACAATGTAGAGCCATTATCAGATCAAAGCAAACGTCTGTTTAAAATTTAAACATTCCCAAAAGATTTTAACCCATAAGTAATACGTGATAATTATCGACAAAAAGGGTCTAGTCTTTTAATCATATGAAAACTGCAATGGTTTCTAATAAATCGTTTTACTATATTTATGATACTTTGCTTCTGTAATAATGATACAGTAAGTTGTGAGGAAGCGGTATCTATTGAAGATAGCTTTATAAAATTTGATTTGACTAGTACTATTTGTACGCTGATTATAACATATTTTTTAAAATATTTACAATATGACAAATGATAAAAAACAAAACGTAAATTTAATTAGGAGTCAATTTTATGCTAACCTCTGAATAATATTTCATATTTGCTCATCAGTCAGCTTTTACAAGCTAAAGAAAAATAGCTCGAAATTTTTATATTATATTATGGGAAAATGAAAGTAATATAAATATAGTTAATCCTACGCGTAGAGTTCGAATCGTCAACCATCGCATGTACAGTTAATTTTAATATTTATTTTAGTTTCTACATTACAAAAACAGTGTTACCAAAGTCATTGCAATTAGAATTTAGTTTGTATTCACAGCTGTGTATAGAACACACGGGTCACTGTTTGTTCTCGCCCGACATACACCAATGGATTGACAATCCGTTAAAAGAACGTATGAAACTGCTTTTTAGTATTTTTGTGTCCCGCCGACATATTTATTAGAATACTAAAACCATAAAAATTTGAACGCAGTGGAACTCGCACCTAATTCCTAAATCACAAATCACGTTCACGTTTTCTAAATATCTGCACCTTTATCAATTTTGATTAAAACAAGAATATAACATAAAATATAACTAAAAAAAATCGTTTCTTTTCACATAACGTAAATGTATAATACTATATTGACATTTCCCCAAAAATTGATATTTTTAAATAGGTCACTATAATTTGAAAGGTGCGATATGTTTTTCGTTTCCTAAGTGTGCGATTAACACTAAAACTTCAAAAATATTAGAACACTGTTTACTTTGTAAACAGTAGAATTGTGTAGCGCATATAAAAGAATTTCTGACTCTGCGCCTGTCGTGGCGCCCCACTCCAGGAAATGTAAAAGTTTAGTGTTTTCATTTCCTGGGTTTGGTTACAAAACAAAGCGCGGCGTTGAGTTTCGCCACTCAGCACGCAATGCCTCAATTCGGTGGATAGTGGGGAACGGAATGTCTTACCACTAGGTTCTCAGGTTCCCTCTACCTACCCTGCTATATGCGGGATACAGAGTGAACTTATAAAAAAAACAAATAAAAGAAATAAAAAAAAAAAAAGTACATAATAAATGATTTATTAATAAGCTATATGTTACAATCTCAGTTTATCCCTGCCATCTGGCGTCCTGTAAATACCTACTTACTCGTATAATGGTGACGCGCGCATTCCTAATCTTGGCGCGGCCGGCGTTTCGCGGCCCGCTTGACCGTTGACGTCACGGGTTGTATGCGGTATCACCGACGCGAAAGTTCAGGTTACAAAGTATTTTTAAATTCTAACGCTAATATAATCCATAGGAAATAATTAATGAAAGTTTCTTACTATGAATGATAGATGGCGTTACGTGTTTGTATAGTTTTTAGTTTTTCTGCAAGTACAATATTATATTCTTCTTCCACAGGTTCTTGTATGCTTAAAGACAAAAAAACAAATAATTATTTAAAATAGATATTTAAATTAATTATATTAAAAAGGTACATGTTTTATGAGATGTATCTATATGCACATTTAACAGTAGTGATTGAAGCTTAATATTTATAGGATCAGATTACGATTCAATTAGATATTTAGTCTTATATTTCAATCTAAATAGATTAATACATTTATGTAGCCTTTTGTTGACATCTAACAAAGTCTCTGAAAACTTTTTTAAATAACTATAATGGGTTCAATCCTCGCTCGTGGGAATAATAGTTAATTTCTCCGCTTTAATAAAACAAATTAATTAAGTTCCGCCACTCAAGATGGAATGAAATTTTGGTTACAAAAAGTGGATGTGAAAAAGTGCACGAAGAGGCTGTAAAGCAATAATATTATGAGGACCTGTAATGTAAATAAGTACAAACATCTATATTTCTTATGTAAATATTATATTTCTTAAGAATAGGGAACGGTTATAAGTAGGATTTTTCATTTGTTAATTGTCTCCGTTGCTCAGAAGCCCTTTAAGATAACCAGATTATATCCACCACCGCACAAGTGTATATGATACTCTATTACATTGGAAAATACTGTCTTAGTTTAGTCGTCATTCAATTTTTGTTAAATAATCTATTCTTACAAAAAATATTCTGATATATATTTATTTTTAGCTTCAATTTGGTAATTTGTCTAGAGTGTTCACTTCATAATAACAAATTGATTTGAGTAAAGGAACTTTTCAAACAAATCCGATGGCAAAAAGTGTTTCAAAATAGAAATTTCGGTGGATAGATAGTTAACACGAGAAGCTAATAAAATCTTGTGAAAAATATATATTCTCATGTAATATAAATAAAGTGGGGAACAGAATTGTTGTAAGAGAACGGAGTGTCTTAACACTAGGTTTTCAGGTTCCCTCTGCCTACCCTGCTATGTGCCGGATACAGCGTGAAGTTAAAAAAAAAGAAAGTGCTACGTTGTGTTTTATCTATCAACATGAGTCTTCACATTGTGCGAAAGGAACATGACATAAAAAGTATATAATTACGATTATTTAATAAAAAATTATTTACGTACACGTAATATATCTAATATAAAAAAAATCTCGTGGGATTCATTGATGCATTTTCTTATTCTACGAAGTTAACGCGGAAGTCGTTATGTAATTAAAGAAAATATAAATAAATATACTTCTATATAATATAATATTAAAATTGTAAAAACTTTGTCTTCTAAGCTCATTAAAAATAATTTAAATGACTTTGTTAGAAATCTTCAATGTATGACACTTTCATAATAAGCATCTTGAGTAACGGGTATGATTTTCACTCATTCAGTATGACCTAGCTTAGTCTACCGCTTATTTAGTGAAGCAAGGTTGCTAGCCATATGGTAGACTTATCTCGTGCTATATTCTAAAATCATGCTTAAAGTATGAAAAAATTTAGGTCATGAAACTTCAGGGGCAATATCTTTATTAATAAATATAGGTACTGTCTATGCAAATTTAATATCGGTTGAGGTGTGACTGATGCGCCGTTTCACGTTTTTCCTATATAAATTAGTCAGGGAGAACCTAGTGTTACGACACTCCGTTTTCTATTTTATGCTGGAAATTCCGACGTGCGTTTTGATGATAGAACTCAACATGACACTAGTCTTACCAGCGAAGAATTATGGATCGAACCTACAGTCAATCATATAAAGTCAGATGCTATCCCGCTGAGCTACAACGACTATAGTTATTATAATTTGTTATATTTTGTTGTTATAGTTTGTTATATGATTATAGTTTGCTCGGTTGCCATCATGAGAAAATGTATATTTAAAATAATTTCGTTTATTCGATCTGGTGCTAGCAAAGTGTGGAATTGGCCCAATATGCAATGTTACCAAAAAGATCAGGACGATGTGTTTTAACACTGGGTCAGATATTTTTGTTTAATTTTTGTTCAAAATACAATATAAACCACGTGACCTCAAGTGTTAACAATTCTAAACCTTATATACTTCTTTGTTTCATTGTCTTGTCATTGTTTTGAAATAAATACAAATAAGCTGCTCACAAAAAATAACTATGAGGTATATGCAAAACTTAATTGCTTAAAAAAGAAGAGTGAGTATAAATATCGGTCACTAAATTTAGTACATAATATGCATAAGGCCTGTCTAAATATATGTGTATAAACGCCTGTCGTGGCGCAGCGGCACAAGCGTGCAACTGTAAACACGACAGGTTGTGGGTTCGATTCCCACTCCAGGAAATGTTAGTATTTTCATTTCATGGGCTTGGTAACAAGGCAAAGCGCGGCGTTGAGTTCTGCCACTCAACACGTAATGCCTCAATTTGGCGGAAAGTGGGGAACGGAATTGTTGTAAGAGAACGGGAGTGTCTTAACACTAGGTTCTCAGGTTCCCTCTGCCTACCCTGCTATATGTGGGATACAGAGTGAAGTTAAAAAAAGAAAAAATATGCATAAGAATTAAATGAAATAGACAGTTCAAATCATATTATTTAATAGTGGTATTATTCTGTTTTGTTGGACTTTAAAAAACTACTTTAATTTTTGTTTAAAAAAAAATTGAAAATAATTATTTTATTAAAAATAACCAAATTAACAACACACAATAAATATTAAACAACAACATGTGAGTCAGTACGTTAAACATGAGAATAAAACATATTTCTGAGGCAATTGTCATCGAGTCCCGCCTTTAAAGGTAGATATCTACATCCGCAAGGCCGCACCAGACTGGCACCAGCAGTGACATTACCATACCACTCGCTACTTATGGCGATATTTATCATATTGCACTAACTCAATTATTATTATTACTTATATTATACAAATTTTGATTAAATTTGGGTATAATTTGAAAAATACTATTTCTTTTGGTACTAATAAGAAAAGATGGAAATGAAAATGCTAAATAATATTTAGTATTTTCATTTCCTCACCCTGGTAACAAAGTAAAGCGCGACGATGAGTTCCGCCACTCAGCATGCAATGCCTCAATTTAAGTTTTTTAAGTGTAAGTGGGGAACGGAAATGTTAAAAGAGAAAGGAGTGTCTTAACTAGGTACTCTGGTTAACTGGTTAACTGCCTACCCTGCTACGTGCGAAATACAGCGTGAAACTAAAAAAAAGAAAAGACAAAGACAAGAAAATATGTATGGGGTGGGTGGAGGTGATTAGTGAAAATACTTATTTAAAAGCTTAAAAAGCGCTGAACATAATTCTTACTTTTCAATATTTTTATTGAGTATTTAAATAAAAAAATCCTTAAGGAAATTGCAAAAATGTGATTGAATGAGTTTTAAAATACATAATAATTTACATAACGCACATAAAATTTTCAATGCATTGAACTGTGAAATTCTGGATACCTCGCAATAAATCTGTGAGTGGAAAGAAAAGAACCAAGTGATTTATCACTAGAATATTTCTTTTCTATAAAACTAACAGGATAGACCTGTTTTCAATTAATTGTACCTAATCGTTACCTTTTATGGTGATACTTGGCTTTACTGTAATAGAAGGATTAAGCTTTGTTTACGTTATCTAGGCGCCTTAGCAATGTCTTTTTTATATCATTCATGAGGTAAAGCAACAAAAGCAAGCAATTAAAAAGGTATGTAGACGTACTAACGTAGCATAAAAAAAATTATCTGCAAAAAAAAAAATATTATTAAATAAATATATCAATACAATGGGAAAATTAAAAACGTGATTACATTTGTATGTAAATTGTATATTTTTCTGTTTCTCTTTATTAAAATTTATTGGTATTCCACGTATGTGGGTTATTTCGCTTGCGTAAATAACAACAAGTAAGTTTAATTAAATTTCAGTAATGGAGTATAAAGCTTTGGGGCCTTTGTTATCGGAGTTTACCTTTAAAGGCAGATATACGCAAGGCTGCAGGCTGCAGGCCGGCGCCCGACATTATTACGACATTGCCACTTATGGCCTACGAACATCTGGAATCGTGAGCCACTTAATACCAAATTGTTATATGTATGTATTATTTTTAAGTGTTATTCACACTAAACATTAAAAATATATTATTGCTGCCATATATTTTTAAATTCAACGTTGGCGAATGATAGTAACGACAAGTGAAAATATCTATTTTTATTTGAGATAATGTATGATTAATATATGTTGTATAAGAATGAACAAAGTCGACATGTTCTATGTAAGCGTTTAGTATTTTTTTGCATGAAAAAGAGTTACAACAAACTCCTTGATATACATGTAAGTGTTTGTGTTTATTAACGAATAAAAAGTAAACTTAACGCAATTCATAAACCTATTAAGGAGGAAAAAAGGTTTGAGAACCACAGATAGATAATATTTATTATTGACAGCAGCAACTTTGATCGCACACGCCATATTTATCAACTAAGTTATTATTAACGGATATTAATTAAGATGTCTGCAATACCTACCAGTGTGTAGGTACGTATTTTTTATATGTTCATTTTAACTTATCACAAATGGAATATTTTTAACAAGATTATCTATATTATAACGTTTAAATAAAAAAAGAAATATGTTACATTTATTTATTATATTAGTATAATATATCGAATCAACCTCGAGGATGAGGATTATGGCTCGAAAGTATGTTTGGATGTTGGGGCGTATCTTAATTTAACTTAAATGAATTAAAAATTTATATCTACAAAAGATATTGATTCAATATAAATAAGTTTCTCGGGTCATCCTTCCAAAATGTAAATTTGAAAATGAAAATATTAAATTTTCTAATCTGCTAAATCTTCCTCCCTTTTCTTTCTCTCTTTAATTCGCATTTCTCTGTAGGTATATCTTTTAACTTTTTTGTTCCTAAAGAAACAGCAACCGACCGACATGCAAAAATCGTAATAAAATTGCGTTAATAAACATCATAAAGCCTTAACCATATAAGGAAACAGTTGTAATATGTAATAGTACACATATTAATAAGTTATTGCAATCAGATCGCTTACTCAAATTTTCCAGTCCATAAAACATAATACCTACTGGTGTTGTGTGAACGTTCTTCTTGGCTGAGTCAGAACTAGATTTTCTCGTTACTTTAGTGTCAAGTCAAACATGGCATTTTTATAAACGCTGCAAGGTTAGTGATTGACCGACAAAGGACAAGTCATAAATAAGATTTAATTCATCATTTCTTTATACAAATCATTGCTGTGCTCTGTGAATCTATAGTTTTCTCATAGTGCTTTTATTCGTACTTACACGAAAATAACAACTTGTCAATTTTTGAATTATGTACTGAACTACTTATTATGTATTATCATATATATAAAAAGGGACCTAAAATTTTAACTAATATTCTTTGACTAGACGTGTACCTAGCAAATTTGTTTGTGTGTAGACTTGTCAGCATTGCGTAGCAATCTTATGGCACTCTACTTTAGGCACTGACAACTAGGCATTATTCATAAAAAAAAACATGATATAAGGAAAGGCAAAAAACATTTCTAAATAAACATACATAAACTTATTTAGCTTGTAATTTTTTTTAGACTTTAAATAAGATCTTTCAATAGGTAATAACTAGTAGGGTTAATTTTACTGTCACAAGTTCTATACCGAAATATATATATACACCGACTTATAAATTATTTTTTAAAGGTCAAATCAATGTTTTAGGACTATGAATAATTAAAAAATTTAAATGTGTATAGAAATCAATGTATCAGCGTTACGAGTTACTCTCTTACCACACAGGCACATATTCAGATTGTTATGACGCCACAAGATATTTCAGGCGATCGGTTGCGCTGCAAATAGACCTGCCATATGCTCATGGGATGCTGCTTCCTCTCTCAATAGATTAAGAAACACAAACGTTTCTTACTTCACAGCCCGCTACAGATGTTATATGTACATTTATTACTTTGTAGAAATTTAAAACGCCGGACATATTTTGGTTTTTTCAAACATTTAATATATTTTAACGTTTTTACGTATTTCGTAAATGTAGAGAGTAAGTTATAAATTAGCAACGTTAAGGATATTTTTTTATATATTAGCTTGATTTTTGGATAAATTAAGTCTAACTTGAACATCCTAAATCCAATCTAAAGCGAACTACATAATTGTACTTAATCCATAATATGTACCTAAAACGTAATTTAAGAATGAAATAAAAGTGATTAAACTTGATTACTCACTAATTACAAATTTCATACCTATTGAAATCTTTTTAAATAAGCAGTATAGTTTGTATATGTCTGTCATATACTTTTCTAATCTTAATTCCTTTGACTTTAAATATAATAATGCTATTATTTAAGAAAGTGATGTCAGTTTTTATGGTTGTTAATGATTTGACTCTAATGATACGCAGCGGCGTGTTTCTTCCTGAAATCAAAATTGTTCATTTATTAGCAGTACTAGTTCAGAGAAACTACAACTATTTTCTAGTAAATTTTGGCTTTCGCCTTGCGGGAAGTACAGACCAGACTGTCGTTGAAACTCTAGGGAGGCCTACGGCTGCTATGAATAAGGCTGCTGCGAAAAAAAATTGCCTGAGCAAATTAGATGGCTTCGTAAGCTGAAAGGGAAATTTATACGCGGCTTAGGTAAACCTAGGCGACAATTTCCTTGCAATTCTCCGGTAAGGATCGCTAATAAAGACACGAAATGACCCGGTAAACACTTTAACGCTCTATTTGATAAGCTATCAGGCCTCGGGGACTTTCTATCTTTTAAATTGTAAAATGTAAAAATCGTTCGACTGAAAAGGTCTAAGAAACTTCTTCTTACCACATCTTCGACACTAAGCAATAACTTAGTGTCGCTTTTCAATAATACTTTAACAAACGATAGATAAACTGAAGCAATTTCTATTGGATGATGCCCAGTCATGAATACCTTGTATACGAAAGCCTCGATCTTATCGAAGTGACAGGCCTGACTTTTGTTATTATAGTTTTAAATGCAAATGAATCTACTATCAAGTGGAAATGTTTTGATATATGCAAGTATAGGGTTTTGTTATCATCAATATATTATACTAGTCTTTTTATATTGTCACTTCAGAGTAATAAAAATGTGTTCCTTAAACATTAAAAGACGCACACATTTCGTTGTTAATTAGAATGTTAGCAAGTGATAAATGACTTTTTATTTAAAAAGTTCTTTTTTATATCAACAAATATCAAATTTAATTAATTAATTTAACTTGATGAAGACGATTAGTTGTTTACATTCCTTAAAGGTCATTTTCCTTATAAGGCTATGTATGGGCACAAATGAGTCACATTGTACGCTTTCATCTTAAACGTGATTCATTTAAATGTTTCCGTAACGAATATTTACTACAGTTACACAGAGATACATTCCTAAAAGAAAAGTCCAGTTAGTTTCTTTGTAATGCTTTAATTATTATTCCATACGTGCTTTCGATCAATTTTGTTATAATCTCTTGAATTTTATTGACAGAAATCAATTACCGGAAATGTTCAGTAGATTTCGTATAAACATTTTATACAGACACACTATTAAGATTTACAGACAAAAAAGTACATACCTACTTAATTATATTTAATACTTCATGTCAGCTGCACGCTTTATCTCGCATCGCGAGGTAAACAGAAAGAACCAAATTTCCTCCTGCTCGTTCTCTTCTTTCTCTATTGTGTTACCAATAAATTCGTGAAAACTGTTTTACACCTTAATTTCTTATAAATAATCATTTATTAGAATCTAAATGAATGTATAATTATCAATAATCTAAAAATATGCTAAAAAGAGTGTTTAGATAAAATCAACTTTGCAAAAATAAAATTAGTATCACATATTGACAGTAACAATTCAAAAACAATTTATTCTACAGTATTACAATATGTATATTTATTATAAATAAATAAGTATTTATAGCGAAAATCTTATCTATCACGTGTTTCTTTGAACACAATTCCAATTTCATACATTCTCTGCATCAATATCTCAATATAGGAAAAAAATAAAAATATTATTTTAAAAATTGTTTTATAAAACTTATTATACGAAAGAGAAATTGATTTGTGGGTCACAAGCAATTTTTACGATGGTGATATGCAGAGAGAGCAGTTCTTTCAATAGCTGTTGCAAACTGCGTCACAACCAGGTTACGCCATATATGACTAAGGTCGTGAATACTGACCTAAGTGACTAAGGCCGTGTATCGTGGAAAGTTATTTTTGTATATAACTAAATATTTTTGTATGCTTGGAATGAGAAGATTCTCATAATTATAATATTTTTTACCTTATAAATGGGGTCATATGCGTATTATATAATGACTACTTACGGCCTAATTGTATTATAGATTCAATTGTAAGAATAATTCATAAATTTACAGAAGCCACCTTCATCCTTTTCTTAAGAGATCTTAGTCCGATGACACTCAGTTCACCGCGAAAGGTTATGACATAGGTACCACAGCGAGCAAATGAAAATAATTTAAATATATTTAATCTTCCATGTAGGAATCGAAACGTAATTAAACAGGTTTACAGTCATAAATTCAACAAATTTGATTTAAAAAATTATATTAAATAGACTTGAAGTAAAATGAATTTTGACAGCCATAACAGATATTTTTATTTTATTGTTTTGTAACTAAGTCTTCATATAAAAAGCACAAGTATCCTTAATTGTCAGACTCCATGAAAAAAGAATCGGAAAAAATCTAATATTATGATTAATAACATTGTACTTACTATGAGAATAAAGTAACGGTTACATCTAATTGATTGTGTGAAAATAATCGATCAAAAAACACAACAGTAGCTAGCAGTTTTCCTTGACTAGCCAGGTAGAAATGTTGTGAATTTTAAGTTAACCCAATTTCCTCCATTAAAATATAATAAACGCATAATTTAGCCGTGACAGTAATAAATGGTATAGATAAAGCGTGTGAGGTTGTTAGCGTCTTTAGAAATGGAATCTAATTACTTCTGTTAGTGTCAAGTAGCCTGACGCTAAGTATGTTTTAGTGATAAACTAGTCTATAAACTGTACCGCATACTAAGTATTTACACAATTGTATGACTGACTTATTGAATTTACCTGGTGTTAATTATAGCGGCCCTTTAAAATGCTTATTCTTTATTTTCCTTAATTTAACCCAATGAAATCAACAAACTACCCCGTTTATTAGAAAACTTAGTGAAAAAGAAAACCACGCCGCCGTAATGATCAATCTATCGTAAAAACACGCGTCTCGAAATTAGGCGGAAAGTGATCAACGGATCGTCTTGACACTAGATTCACTTTGACTATCTGCTATGCGAGATGAAGCATGAACTTTTTTTGTTAAATGACGCCTGTCGTGGCACAGAGGCACAAGCGTGCGGCTGTAAACGCGACAGGTTGTGGATTCAATTCCCACTCCAGGAAATGTAAAATTTAGTATTTTCATTTCTTGGGTTTGGTAACAAGGCAAAGCGCGGCGTTGAGTTCCGCCACTCAGCACGCAATGCCTCAATTCAGTGGGAAACGGAGTGTCTTAACACTAGGTTCCCTCTGCCTGTCTGACTGACATAGCTTAGGATTAAAATACAGATTAAAATAAATAACATCGTCAATAAATGATTTTACATTAATTTTTAAATGAAGCAGCTAATTTGCTTGTGGGATTTTTTGAATCTAACTATAGAGAAATATGATAGTCAGTCGTAATGAAACACATAAATCAATTAGTCTAATCACACCATCACAAGCAAGCCGCAAACAGCAACCTGCACAGCAACAGGCAAGGTCATGTATGGCGCCTTAAGTGACATCTGGGTCAACTATTTACCTTAATTCGAGTACGTCTGGTGACTCATCTTATCGCGTAATGTTTCTGTTTCAATGTAATTCACTTATTTTGCGGTAATTCTCGTATATTTTGCATCAAACAATAGGATCATACGCAAATAATTTTTAACTTCTTAGAATTGTTAAAACCATTTATATATTTACTTTTTCTAAGAAACTAAAAAATGATTTAATATAATTTAATAATGGCAATCCAAGAATGTTAATGAGCATGATTATATTAGATGGTTGTGAGTTCGTATCCCAGGTCTTTGTAGGGTCAGTACTGCGTCGAGTTTTGCAACTTAGCCCTCGCAAGAACCTTATTTCTACCGAAAAAATCAAAATCTTTAAAAATTCTCTAAAAGCACAAAAGCGATGTTATAAAGAAATATCGCTTAGAGTCCTTTTTTTTCTATTAACGAAGACAAGACAAAAGTTTTTTGAAGACTTAGCAGTCTAAAGCGGTAAATTTTAAATAGATAATTAAGAGTTTTTACTTATTTTTCCCAAATATGTTCGCAAAAACAGAAATAATATGTTTTTCTTATTGATATTGTCATTATAAGTAATTTATAAGTAACTATGGTATAGCAAAATAGTAGTCTAGCCTGTATTTTACATATTTGAAATATTTGCTGGTCAGTAGGTTGTTAAAGAGAAGGGCAAAATGCGACGGCATCTCGTAGCTTATGTCGAGGCGATTATCATACCTTGTCTTGGTATGATAACCATTTTGTTATTACATATACTTTTCACAAGTTAGAAATTTATTTATCAAGAAATTGTCTAGTTCATGCAAACAAAAGATTTGTGTAGTTAGATTTTGAATATGTAACAACAAACAAATAATAATAATTGATAATTCATAAAAGCTTTTCACGTTTTTAAATGAAATTCATTGTACTCCAAAGAGTAAAAACATTCTAAATATTTTAAAAATATTGATAATTATGTAAAAAGCTACATAAAAAATAAAATAAAAGGAAAAATAGTATTTATTATTATTATTTTCCAAATATTAGGAGGCTGACGTGCGTATTCTCGGAGCGGGGCTCCATCTCCTTTCGCGGCGGTAAGGCGACACCGGGCGGGCCAGCGCGCCGCACGCCAGTCGCACCACAGCACGCGTCGACTCGACATGTAAGTACCAACCACTTCTACCTATAGGCTATAGTGTAGACTAGTGTACAGTGATAAGTGGCTATTTATATTAAGGTGCATTCATTTTGTCTGGTAAGTGAGTTTTAAATTATTTATTTGGAATAAAATTTTGAAAAAATAGATGAAATTTCACATTGAGGTTGTAAATTTGACAGTTTTGAAAATTTGTTGTTTTTAAGTGTAATTTGTTGAAATAGTAATTGATAATAAATGTTTAAAATACATATGGATATATGCATTATACATACAATATTGCACTAAGTATTAAAGATATAACATATTGGTAACTAAGCGTGAAAAGTTCAAACAGAGATCGTCCAGCTGCTTTCTTGTGTCTATTTTTAAATTATCGCGGTGCTCGGTTTCATGTATGATAGCCAATAGCAACGATTCCTGTCGACTTTTCCCGCGTTTTTGGCAACATGCCAGACCGTGACCAATGGCTAGAGAGCGCGGGATTCGGAGATACGCATGCGCCTAAAAGTTACGACTAGATTTCATTATAATAATAAAGTAAATAATTTATTCTGTATGTGTTTATTTAATTTAAGTAGCAATTTATTATTTTTTATACAATTAATTAAATCGTCATCATTGAAACGTTAAAAAAGTTAGATTAGAGGTTTTTATTTTTTTTTGTTTTACTATAAGGTAAACCTTCAATTGCTAATTATAAATTTAGCATCACTTTGAATATGCTTATTGTGACAGCCGTGACCCTAATGTCAAAATTAAAAAAACAGACACTTAAATACGGAAAAATTATTACATTCAAAATAAATTAATAAAACATAAAATATGAAATTGTAAGCATGGCATAATTGGTAAAAAAAAATGCTGAATTATTGAATTACAGAAAGCTACGAGTTGCTCTGACAGAAGTATGTCAGAATCTGGGACGTGTACCAATATTAGAAATGAGTCGATCCTACACTGTTTAATTATAAAGCTTTCGACATGTTACGTATAAAATGTTAACTGTGGACATGTGCCAAAAATTTAATGGTTGTATGTAATAAAAAATATCTGGGATACATTTGGGGCATATTGTACGTCACATAGTTAAAAACATAGGCAATGTAGATTAAAATATACGCTAATAAAAGTATTTACTAAAAATACAGTATTAATACTGTTTTAGCTAAAATAAATAATAAAATATTTTTTATTTAGGGTTTACTTGAAGACAATATTTTTTTCTGCATAAATATTCACCTTATATGGATGTAAACCAAAAGGTATCACTAACAAAATGTCAATAAGAAGTAAATAATAATTTTAATATATTCGTTAAGGTAATCAGCGACAGTGCCAACTTGGCATCTGTATTTACCTTACTGATAAGTCCTTGGAGGATTAGCATATTTGTTAACAGTACCTCGTAACATATTCTTTAACTTAAAAAAATGTAATAAAACATTTAATTGCCTTCTACATTAATAGTTGTATATTGAATAAATTTAAATTAATAATAAATAATTATCTTTTCTTAAAAAATAGCTTCTTTATAAAAATACTTATCATAAGCAATTTATAAAAATACTTATAATAAGCAAAAAAAAAAAACATTTGTTCACAAATTTTCAAGAGTTATATCAAAATTTTATAATTTTTAAGCCTCAGTTTAGATCCGTCCTTGCTAATTGTGTCGTCTATAAATATTTTTTAATTAATTTTAAGTTATTACAGTTTAACTTTTTTTTTAACTTCACGCTGTATCCCACATATAGCAGGGTAGGCAGAGGGAACCAGAGAACCTAGTGTTAAGACACTCCGTTCTCTTACAACAATTCCGTTCCCTTTAACTTTTAATCAATATGTAGGTAATTGGGTAATAAATTAAAAATGCGAACATTTTATATGCAAATATATATTAAAGTGCAATCTCTGTAATCAGGAAGTATAAACAAAGAATTTACTATCTACGTTAAGAATGCATATGATGTTTGTTTTAATTCTATTCTACTTAGAAATAATTATCATGTACGTGGATTTCTTTGCAACCAACGTTATATAACGTCACCTAAATGCAATTAGTATGATTTTCGGAGAAGTAATTTACATACTTTGAAACCTATATACAAATACGTGAAGAAAAAACTTTGAATTCCTTTTTACCAAAATTACCTGGACAAAGAAGCATGAAACTCGGCACACTTATAGTTTATAAAACGAAGGAGTGCACAATGGTTATATTTCCTAAAAATAATGCAAAAAACACATTAAATTAAGAAAATAAATGTTACACACACTATCATGATTTGACATCCATGTTTATATAAAGTGACATATACGTCACTACGCAATGCGTTATTAACGCATTTAAGGGGACAATAGTAACAATAAATATCTCTCTCCAATAGTAAGGAGGTAAACTCCATTAAACAAATTTAATTATGTTCTTTTACTATACTTTAAAAACTAGCCTTCTGTACAAAAACTAATAATTCGAAATCAACAAGTACTGTTCTTATGTTAATATTTCTTATCACTAGTTAGTATTGAATAATAAATTCTTTGAAATTATAGTTCAATTAAATATAAATTTTCTTCACATATTAAGGCATGTTTTCGCGTTGTGCGTACATTATCTTCTTTTTACTATCAGTAGTATATACAATTGTCATATGCGCGTGCGCAGGACGTGCTTCATATGTTGTGTAGCAATATTATAATAATAACATGAATAAAATAATATACCTAAGTTCTTTTTAAAACATTAATTGAAGATTTTGATCAGGTCTTTAACTTATTTTAACTTAGCTCCACGCGTTATCCCTAGCAGGGCAGTCCAGAGAGGTCGGAGCGCCAAACGCTACGATTCCTTCAAACCTCTTTCGCCTCGTTCACAGTCATGAACTTCTTCATGGATGCCCTCCGGGGAGTCCTCATGCTTTTTACGTGAGCTTCCTCCAGTATCATTGATAAATAAAACTTCGTTTTTCGTAAGCAATATTTAAACCTATTTTATTTAATAAAATCTTAAAATTTTCAATACAAGTTAGTCAATTAACATACTACTGGGTAATCACTAATACTGTCAAGCTATTTTCATTGATTTATTGTTTGGTGGTAGGAGGTTCGTCTTCCGTCTGGCTCGCGACCACTATCACGTCAAAGACGAACCGCCAAATACCTTATGATGTGTTCCGGTTCGATGGCATGTAAGCCAGGCTTTCCTCTTTCCCACCTATCCTTTCCCCAAAATCTGGTAGTTCCGATAGCGGACTACTACATTGTCCTCCCCTTCTATCTGTATCGTCTAGGTTGGCAACGCATCTAGAACATCTCTGGTGTTGTAGATGGTCATGGGCAAAGATAGCCACTTACCATCAGGTGATCCTTTTGCTCGTTTGCCATCCGTTATCCATTAAAAAAAATAAAAAAAAAATGACTTCATTATAATGAAAATATATGTGTCCAAACACATGACATAAAACAAAATACCTGGATTGGTAATACTTGTTTGCGGTTAAAATGTATTGGAGCGAGATTAAAATATCAGTTTTATATAAAATACGTGTACTTTTAATTAAATAGTTCTACTAGATAATAAAATAAACTAAGACATATAAATTAAATGAGGTAATCTATAAAAAGTGCTAATTTGTTAAAAAAACAGCTAAACATTATGTTTATTGCAAACATTAATATTCTCTGATTCTTAAATATCGTCGTATATAAAGTCATATTGAAGTGTAAAAAGAAAACGGAGTGTCTCAATACTAGGTTCTCTGGTTCCCTCTGCCTATTCTGCTAGGTGCGGAATACAGCGTGAAGCTAAAAAAAAGTAGCGTATTAAAATGTCTAAGGTGGGAAACCCGCATACTATTACCTACTGCAGGCATAACTAAGGGCCGTAGGTATGTTTGCTTCTTAGGACCGGTCAGACGGACGGCACTCAGCGCCGCATTTTTGCAAGATATGATTCATACAAAGGAATGTGTTTCCATTGAATCACATCTCGTAAATTCATTGACTAAAATATAAAAACTTTCTATATAAATAAGTGTTTATGGGTACATATTGCACCTTATATAAAAACATAGACTAAGTAAATAAAAAATACAACAAACATATCTATAAGCCGTGTGTAGAAATAATATATCATTATGACAGTCTTCCAAAAATGTAATTGAGGACTTTCATGTAGTATTGTACGCTAGTACTTTATACCTTTATTTTGGCTACTAAATATCACTATAACTACTATAAGTATGTCAATACCCTTTTTTTTGTAATTTATTATAACGTAATATATTACGTAGTACGTACACCAAATAAATATTTTATCTATGTACAATTTTTATTTTAAATATACAATACACAACAGCAACAATATATGTATTAGGAATAAGATATTAGTATATATATATATATATATATATATATATATATATATATATATATATTACTAATTATTCGAATAAATAAAATACAGTCATGGGTACAGTCACCCAATAGCTTCCGTTCGGGCCGAAATCATAAATTTTAAAAATGACTAAAAGGAACACTAGTCGTCCTCGCAAGGACATCAGGTTCATGCTATGAAAATATTTTATTGTCTTCGGACACGTGTGCAAATTTTTATGCAAATCTGATGGCAAGAAGTGGGTCAAAATGTGGCTAGACTATTTTGATGCTTAAGGCATATTAATAGATATAGTAACAGGTGAAGCTAATAAAAGCTTTATTAAAAGGAATTTTTGGTCCCATAAAATGCTAAAGATGACAAATAGTACTTATATAGGTATTATTTTTGTTAATTATATCTCAAATCATTGTCGTTATGAAATTAGCAAAAGATATACCATTTTTTTATTTACAAATATGTATATAGATTATAGATAACATTAGAAATGTGAAAAAAGGCACTCATAGTACGAAAAATCGAGGAAACTTTTTTTTCAAAATGTTTTGAACAACGGTGAAAATATCTCATCGTGTTTTTTTATCCAATACCGATAATAAAAGTAATTTTTGGCATTTTCAATACGTAAAATAATAAATAAATAGTTAATTATTAAGTAGATATTATTCTATTTATAGCCAATAAGTCTATTTAACATATATAATTGTTGACTCTAGTCGCTTGGCTAGAGCTAGTGATAGGCTAGCGTTCAATTTTATCGTTAAATTGCCGTGAACGATTACCGTGCTTTTCTTTTGATATGCATTTTATTACTTACCTGGCCTGTTGCTTTTATTATAAGGTTTTTAACCTCTGGATTAAAACGAACTTTTAAGTTAAACAATTGTTAAATTGAAATACTTGATTATTCCAATAAATGTATTTTTTGTTTAATTTTAAAGATTTTGAAATCTTTAGAGGTAATTTTATTATTTATAATATAATATTAAAATATTAGTAAAAACAAAAAACATACCTTTCTGTTTTGTTTACTTCAATAATACTGAATGTTTCAGTGCTTTCATTATATAAAAAATATTTTATTTTTACTATATATAAGAATGTTTTATAATTATTATATTAGCACGGAGTACATTAAAGTTTCTAATGATATCTTCACATCATAAATCAGGATATGCGTATAAAAACCATGGTAGCACCCCTGAAGCGAGTGCAATGCACCTTCGATACCATAAATAGCCTAGCTTGGATTGCTATTCGGCTGTAATTACTATTACAGTAATATATGTATTAGTTTTAAATATTTTTATTAATTATCAATTCACTTTATCCAGACAAAATTAGTTACTTTATGTCACTTATTATTCACCGACTTGAAAAAACGAGAGATTCTCAATGTGATTGTATTTTTTTAACGTGTGTTACCGTATAACATTTTACTGGATGAATCAATTTTGATGAATCTCTTTCTGAATGATAGCTAGTCATTTTTTGAAATTTAGTTAAGATGTGACGAATTAAGATCTAACGAAGATCTAACTTTTTGAGCTATTCCTATTTGTATGAGAAGTCGACTTTCTTTTCTTTCATATTTTAATTATTTTTAATAAAGAGATAAATATTATTATTTCAGGCATTTTCCTTACATGTTATGTTTTTTCATAGATTTTCATCAAGGGGACTAAATAAAAAAAAACCGCCACAATGGACGCGATCAAAAAGAAGATGCAGGCGATGAAGCTGGAGAAGGACAACGCGCTTGACCGCGCCGCCATGTGCGAGCAACAGGCCAAGGACGCTAACCTTCGTGCTGAGAAGGTCATTATATATTTATAAAATTATCCTTAATTTATATTTATTTTCCTTTATTTATTTATTTAGTTATAAAATGTTTTTACTGAACATTGAATAATATATTTGAGATGATTCATTTTATTTAACGAAATATATATAAATATACATTTTAGTTTGAAAGTAGCGTATAACAAAACCAAATGACAATCTGAATCACTTAAATTATTATAAGTCATAGATTCCGTTTATAAAAGAAATTTTATTTATTAATTAGACGTTATAACTTTGATGAAAACAGAAAATAATGAACAAAATAAATTATAAATTTATTACAAAAAGTAGATTTTCTTGTATTTTTTTATGTAGATTTAATCAAAATAAGACAAATATTTAGGATATGTACGTAAATTTTTTTTTTTTAAATATTTTCCACCATTAGGCTGAAGAAGAAGCCAGACAGCTTCAAAAGAAGATCCAAACCATTGAAAACGATCTTGACCAGACACAAGAGGGTCTCATGCAAGTCAACGCCAAGCTGGAAGAGAAGGAGAAGGCACTACAGAACGTGAGTTTTTAATACTTATTTACCCCATTTAAGTGAACAAATGCGTTACAATTATATATTCTTTATTGCACTTTGTAACAAAATAAATACAATATTAAAAAAAAAAAGTTGTTAGCAAAGATGGACTTATCTCTGATAGAGATTTCTTCCAGTCAACCTATGGGTATGAATGAGAAGTAAAATAAGAAATTTTTATACTTAAATAAATACACTGTCGTCCAATAACCTAATGGATTGACTTATTTGCACCGTACTCAATTACGTTGTCTGAAGTTCGAGCGAAAAGAGGAAAACGGAGTGCCTAGACACTAGATTATCTCTGACTACCTTGCTATATGAGAAAAGTGAATTGCGGGAAGCTACTTAATTACGTCTACCTCCCAGAATAATAATATCTTTAAAAAAATACTTATGAATTAAAACTATACGAGGCAAAACAATGCATAGTAAAATAAAACAGGATACGCAGAACAGTCACTGACATTCATCAAAAATATCTGCCCTATCGAGGCCGAAAGTCCGACCTTCGACTTAGTCGAGAATTACTGACCATTACACTGTTATATTATAATTGTAATTGGTTAATTTTAGCTAATTTAGCTGATAACTCAGTATTTGTGAGGTTTTTTTTGTTACAAAATTATATGTTCGTATTTAAAAATGGACATGGTAAATTTGCGTGCGGCCTTGGTTTCACTCTTCCAATATGCTACAGAAGTTGAAACATTCTAATTTTACATAAAGCACGAGAAGTTAAAAGCTAATTTATAGAATATATTTTATATTACAAACGTTCACAATTATATTTTTTAAAGTATACTAAAATTATAATTCTTGGTTTGGGAATTATCTCCAATTATGTGTATATATCTCTCAGATACAGAGTATCTGAGAGATATATACACATAATTGATCCGTTTTGTTGTATTTCTTTATTCCATAAATAACAAAATAAAAAAGTCGTTTTTTTTTTAATTGTAAATATTCAAATACAGGTATCTTAATATTTAATAGTTCTAAACTAGTGAAAGTACAATTTAAAAAGATTTTATAATCGTCACCTAGATAAATCTATTTACGGTTGGTTATATGGTTTCCCATTTTCGGCTAATTGTTAGTCGGTTACTTTATTTTTGAATGACCTTCGAAAATAACTGGTTTTATGACTTACAATTAATTATATATTTTTACAATGAATTGACGTTATGTGACTCATTGTGCAGTTGAAACGACTCCCATGCTACACGATAGTTGTGATTTCAAACCTCATTTGGATTCATCAATGGATTCATCAGATTCGAAGAAATCAGTTATCATTCAATTCAGAAATCGTCTGCTTAGGGCAACCGTATTTTGTTTTTGCAATTGCGAAATTACCGTGATGAGTAAAGTTGTCCAATCTATTTTTTTTTACGCTACGAGCTCCATGTAAGCCCATTGTAGAAGCTTTTTATAAAACATATATATTTTTTTAGAATGTTATTTGTCTTTCCATTAGTTCATTTAATATGCACTAGCAGATTACACTTTAATCCGGCGTCGAATGGCGTTGGATTCCGCTGTACAAAACGTAATGTTTCGCGGTTATACCAAAAGTAGAGAACGAAGGGATCGTCATAGAGTTTTACACCGTCATAAAATATCATAGATAGAAAATAGAAGATAATATATTAAAAAATAAAGTAAAAAATAATCTAGAACAACAATATTACCTATACTACTAGACGAATCTATTCTAAGAGTGTTTATGAATAAGTTGAGTAATATTTTCGTAATGCGAATAATGCGGTCGTATAAACAGCTGTGTATTAATATAATTTGTTTTACTTTACTTACGTATAAAAACACAATATTCATGATGAAATTGAATGGTTATATAGCTGAGCTCGGCCGTAAATCTAAATTACTATTTTTTTTGTGTTAAGAAAAAATTCAATTAAAAGGTATTTAAATATTTTTATTAAAGATTAATATAGTTTTTTTTTTCTCTAAAAGAGGAATATTACTTTACAAATTGACTTCTATAAAAACATATATAAATATTACTCAGTATCATATTTAATACATGAAAATAATTGTTTATAATTTTTTGTACCTACGTACGTACTCGTAAGTCTTGCTCAGATTTCCACCGCTTGCGCGTACCGTCAGCGGGGTATTTTTAACCTGACACCTAATATGGGCTCGGTGCCTGGTGTTTGGGTAAAATTAGACTAACGGGCGTTAGTATAGCACGTTTAAATTGCGTTATTTGCTTTTACATTTACTTTTTGATTTTTCACAACTAGTACATTTTTTATATTGTTTTTTTAATATTGAAAAGATACGTATGTCATTTATATGTTATAACAAAACAATTATCAATTTATAAAAAAATATATATAGACGTTTAAATAATAATATGATAATTTTTAAAAAGAAAATTAAATCATTATATTTTTCGAAACATTAAAAACATTTGTAAGATAAATATTATTTCAAATGTTGCCGCGTGTAATAGATTAAATAAAGAATAATACGTAGTGTCGATAAAGCAGTGCTGTTTTGAAGCAAACAAAAGATGGCGTGTCCGCGTGCGACGGCAGCGCCACGTTTGTTATTGAAACCAATAGTCAGTCAACATGGCGGCGGGCACTGATCGGCCGGTTTTAGCGCGCGGAGTGCAGTGATGTCCGCGTCCGCGCCCCACGCCCACGGGCGCACCCCCGTGCGGCGCAGGGGGCATCAACACCACCCGCGGCTGAGGGGTGAGCGGCTACCCGCCCCCTCCCCGAACAATCCGTCCAAACCGACTCTGAACACAGACGATGTTGTGCCTTGTGTCAATAGTGCTAGTGAATCTCAACTGACAAGGACGAATAGTGACGATGCACTTTCGAATCCAAAACTCGAATCGAATATCGATGATGATTTCGATATATTATGTCCGGACTCCAACGGAAGCTCGGACGATGATTTCTCCTTTCGAGAGGAGAGATCCGCGGGTGACGGGGCGGAGATGACCGCACTCGCCTCTGACATATCCGACGATGATCCCGAGACGGCCGAGCTCGCGAAGCTTAGGTGCCCTAGCGAGTGTACCGAGGTTCTGGCCGCTCGGGAAAACAGGCGGCGACGAAGATGTGCCGACTATCCAGGCTTAGCGTTCGGCAGTTCCATCTTCTCCTCCGATACTATGATGAAATTCTCAATCATCAAGAATGAGCTGCAGAACATAAAGAATACTGCATTAAAAAGGGTAACGTCCTACATTTATTAGTCTTCTGCTTGAGTGTGTGAGTGAAGCAGGCGTGGGCCAAATGCGCACAGAACTATTTTTAATCGCGTTCCGTCGGAAAAGTCTTGAAGCTGTTCTACGAAGCGAGTCTAAATCCGCGCGTGGCGATCAGCTGAGCCATTGACATTTCGTTTGTCTTGTTTACGCTGACGACTACACTCGCCACCGCTAGATGTCGTAACGCAAAACAACTTGTATCCTTAGTTGTCCGCTTTTATTTAAACTCAAAAATACTTATGAACACCATGAAATGAAAAATATTTAGATTTTTTGAGATATCAGCTACAGATATTTGTATGTAGTAAAGTTCTGAGATGCTGATCATGATGTCATTACGTACTCTTATCATTCAAGTACCTACCTTAAATGTAAAAAAAACTAGTTTATTGATAAGGTTTTTAGAGAATGAGATAAGAGTCAGAGAAGAGAATAATCAATTCTTACTATATGACTTATTATATTATGCTGCCTTGTATTTACTACAACGTTCTTAAATTATTAACACTTATTTTCTATTGGTTACCTACCTACCATTAGCAAATAAAATCGATAGAAGTAGTTCATACATTATAAAATTTTATATAATAATTATTATGTCATTGTAAATTATTGGTATACTTGTATGACTAGAACAATTTGTAGAACACATAGCTTATGTATGGTCTACAATTTGTAAACTTATTTACTAAATTAAAAATTAACTAACTTTTTACTAGTTATGCAAATTTCTTTGCATTTTCTTTATTTATAACATTTAAATTTATGTATATTGAGCACCGAAAACGATGCTACAATAAAATTAATAAGATGACTTTTGATAATTAAGTTTTTATGCTAAATATCTGTATTATATATACACTAACTTCTTCATTATGTGACTGAAAAACTACGCACATACGTAATTTGTCGTAGGTTCCTTGGGAAGGCAGTCAGGAAGTATTTGATGAAATTCCTGCAGTAATGAAACAAACGAGATTTTACGTTTTACAATCGGCCATAAAGGCCACGCAAACGAAGTTGCGACATCTCTCTATTCGTATAGATAAAATTTATATAGGTATATTAGGAAGTTTTTGGAATGAAAAATTCGTCCTTATCGTGGCTCAGTGGAACAGCGTCTCAGTTTAAATACGATTGTTTGTGTACATTCTCACTTGAGGGAAGGATTATATTTAAATTATTTATATTTCTTTATATTTAAATTATTTATATTTCCTATCGTGGCGCAGAGGCACAAGCGTGCGATTGTAAACGCGGCAGGTTGTGGGTTCGATTCCCACTCCAGGAAATGAAGTATTTATTTCCTGGGTTTGGTAACAAGGCAAAGCGCGGTGTTGAGTTCCACCACTCAGCACGAAATACCTCAATTCGGCGGAAAATGGGAAACGGAGTGTCTTAGCACTAGGTTCCCTATGTCTAACCTGCTATATGCGGGATACAGCGTGAAGCTATGTATGTATGTTATTTATATTTCCTTTCTGTGGAAATTACATTTCCGTTGTGTGGCAAACCGCAGCTTTGAGTTCCAAAACTCAACACACAGTATCTCAATTTCAGGCGGAAAGTGAAGAATGTAGTGTTTGGACTCTAGATTCCATATGGCTACCCTGCTAACCGGGAAAAATGTGAACATAAAATAATAAATAAATTCATTATAGTCCGACCAAAATTTTATTAGCGTGATTTTACACAACACGTATAAATTTTACTTTCACCTACACTTAATGTTACATAAAAGAACTTGAAATCAGACTACCGATTTACCTATTCTATTGTATTTTAACCAGTCACTTTTGTATTAATATCTTAAAATATAAATATACTAGCTTTCCGCCCGCGGCTTCGCCCGCTTGAAATTCGGTTATATCGCGATATGATAAGGAGTATCCTATAGTTTTCCCAAGGTCTAGACTATTTGTCAAAATTGGTTAAGTGGTTTATGTGGTGAAGTTGTAAACAGTTGAACAATCTTACATGATTTTATGTTTGACAATAAGGAACTTCCATACAAACTTTCATCCCCTATTTCAACCCCCTCTATCATTTTTTTCGCGATAAAAAGTATCCTTTGTCCTTTCCCAAGTTTAGTTCTATCTTCATACTGAATTTCACCAAAATCGGTTCAGTGGTTTAGGCGTGAAAGCGTAACAGACAAACAGACAGAGTTACTTTCGCATTTATAATATTAGTAAGGATTTTTAAACAGTCAGTACTCAGCTGAAATGCAGCCAAGGTTAATTGATGTTTCCCCTGTAACACGACGTTGAATGAACCGGGTCATATAAAATGAGATCACTTGATATTTAAACGATTTGCACTTAAAATTGATGTTACAGTAAAACTTTGACGTGGGCTAGGATTTGTTTTATTAAAAATAGACCAAATATATTTTTTATTTTTGTATTGATATCATCTGTATCCTACGACTTTGCTTGGACTGTAGAACCTAAAATCTTATTTTTTCCCGTATTCATCGAAATTTCCGAAAATCCTTTCTTGGTGCTCCTATATACTCCCTAAGGAGTAAATACATACATACATAGCTTCATGCTGTTTCCCGCATATAGTAGGGTAGGCAGAGGAAACCTAGAGTTAAGACACTCCGTTCCCTACTTTCCGGCGAATACTACATACAAATTTCATGTCTACCATATATTTAATAGTTTTGGCGGTACGTTGTCTGACTGACTACTCATTATATTATAACAATCGTTTTGTATATTGTATATAGATTGGCATTTCGAATATTTTGCTGTCTAATTAAGCCATAATTAATAAACCTGCTAAGCAAAAAATTATTAGTAAACTGGTGCAATTGACACGTGTGTGAGTCGTGAACGTGATTATTGTGGTTTCTAGACCATTTTCATAAATAATATCTGTTAAACAGAAACTTCTTTAAAATCTTGCATTAATATTGCCACCTATCACGCAATGTCAATAAATAAGAGGAAAATGGAGAAAATAATGACTTGTTAGTATGTTTATTCTTGTCATCCCCGCAACGTACGCGAGATGTGTCATTTATTTTATCTCAATAACAAATACCTTTTTTCGCACACATGAGGTTCTGCCTAGCAGGCAGAACCTAGTGTCAAGAAGCTTTGTTTTTCCCCCGAGTACATTAGAGTTCCGCGCTTCCTCTTATCAGAGCAGGGGAATGAAAATCATCATTAATATTTCATAAGTTTAGTTTGCAATTCATAGAAAAACTTTACAGGCTTATGTCACTCCGAAATTCAAAGCAAAGAGAGTCTAAAGCAGACGCATACTTTCTAAATTACGTCATCCATGAATTTTGGTTACTTATATCGTCTGGTACACGACTACACGTTCAACATTTTTCCACTGTTCAAAACTTGTTAAACACTGTTTAACTTTTTACAACGCGTGTCGCTTATTTAGTTGACCGACTTTTCACTAGATGGCGCTAAGCGATGTTTACGTCCATATATAGTTTTGAAATAAAATTTTAGTTTATGTTGAATATAATTCTGATATTATTGTACTTTTTCTTTAATAACTTTTTCTCTATATAATGTTATAATAACTAAACAATCGACGTGAGAACAATCCACTGACGACTATCGATATTGATGAATTAGTATTACAAAATAGTTCTCACAATTGTTATTCGGTTTTAAACGGCCGAACTATCGTAACTTCCGCAGCTTTGTATATAGCCATTGAAGCGTTGCACCTATCCCAAATTTTTATTTTATTTTGAAAGGTTGTTTTAGGCCCTACAGGATGTTACTTCCACAATCATTGGACAGGTGGTGCTAGTGTGTGCCGCACGGTCGATTGTGTGTGACGTTTACCATTCTGGTTAAGTTCTGCTGTCAAAGTGAACATTAGTTAAATAATGTGTGATGGTGTGGCAATTTAATTTAATTTTATTTCAATTATTTTTATTAACGTTTTCAATCGTTATCTGTTAAAATCATTGCATTAAAAGAAACGTCATTAGCGTGGTGACGATAAAGTTGCAGCGTCTAAGTTAGTGGCGGCCATTTTATTCGCCGGCAGTGTTCATTCGGGCCGTGGTATCTCCGCGATACGGAGCAGTAACGAACGGGGCAGTCAGTTGGCATTTTCGCGAGTAGGGCGAAGGTGTCTCTAGTTTTTAGCTTTTACACATATTTGATTAAAGAAAAGTGAGCAACATGACGACTAACATGCAGCAAGGAACCATTTTGGATGTATTAAAGAAGAAAATGCGTCAAACAAAAGAGGAAATGGAGAAATATAAAGACGAATGTGAAGAGTATCATAAACGATTACAAGTTGAAATTATGCGGAGAGAAGAAGTAAGATATGTGCTATATATTTGTGTAGTGTTTTCTGTGAAATTATAGTTTATGTCGCGTTTTATGTGTTAGAACATCATAGTCCTGCCTCAAAAGTTATCAGTAGCCCTATAGAAGTAACATTACTATCTACCTATAGTGAGTAATGTCCGGCCATAGTTAGGTGTGCCGGCGACGTACGCATATTCGCCTCTCTTTTCAATTCATCTTTGTAGGATTGGTTAGAATGAAAGCGCAAATATATATTTTTTATGCTGCTACCGTGGTCTGTTCACCAAGAAGTAGTGTTATTGAGAAAAAAAACGTGAATTGCAAATCCAATATCGGGTTGAGGGAGTCGTTGGCTTATTCTTAACACAGTTTAGCGGTACACGGCGTGTCGGTTTCAGTTATACGTAACAGGTTTCGTGCGTTGGAGGTCGCGTACCAGGCTTGTGCCACATGATGTAGAGCGAGCCGGTTCGGCTCGTGGACCGTGCACCCTTCAATGCATTCCTCTTATTCGGAGCACTTCGGATGTCCCCGAAGGTTCGCGCCGGCGCCAGAAAGGCGTGTCCGATTTCTTGCCGTTATCGCCATATGACGTAATTTGTAAGGCTGCAATGCTCAAACTTCTTTTGCTAAAATTATTTTCATTTTATTTGTTCATTCCATTTATTACCTTTAATATAATAAAATAATTTTCAAACACCTTAAAGGGATCTAATGTCAAGTCTTATTCCTTTATACATCTATTTAACTATGTGTTATCAGCTTTCGTATGCGCGATAAGAAAATGTTCACTCAAGAACGTTTTGGATATAAATCTAAGCTACGTAATGTTACACCTATTATTTCTCGTCATACATTTCGATAAGCATTAAAATGAATGCTTCGTTTTGATATATTCTTTTCGTAACAACAAAACGGATGAACTAAGATGACACCTATATCATTTCGTAGGCGTGTACTAACATTGGAACATAACAGCATTGCTTTAGAGGCCAAAGGAGTACACTTTAATGTGATTATTCAAAGTCACGCACAATAGCTAGTAGTGTAACAAAAAAGTCGTTTAAATATTATATTCCTAGAAAGAAAGTTTTGTAACAATACGATAAAGAATTGTTCCATTAAGGGTTTCTGTAAATGAGAATATAATGAGGACGAATATTAGGTACCGGACGTAACTAATTATGCAAAGTGTCGAAAGATTCTTTTAAAATACCGCAAATATTTTGGAATAATTAAAGCTTTTGTTAAGCAATAATTGGTATAAAATAATTTAATTATCTATACTGTATTTTCAATGAACTGTTTTTTGGTTATTGATGGTCTGATCATTGTTCGTATCAATCAATTGTTGTACACTAGTGTCCAATAGAAAAAAATTGAACAATGTAGGTACAGTACCCTCTTATAGTACTAATCCATTACCTTGTTAACTGAAGTGTAACTTATAGAGAAGCCTTATAATGCAAAGCGGATCAGTTACTGTAGGAAAATTACTTACATCTTTACCTACGGTCGAAATTTTCATTAAAACCGGCAGGGTTATTGACCCTTAATATTATTAAGAAGCTAAGTTGTCATTAGTCAATACAGAATAACCTTAGACGCCAAGTTGAATACATTCTGTGGAGTTCAAGGTGACTAGTCTAGTAGCTATGAATAGAGTAGTATTATTTGATTACCACTTCACAGTTCAAGAAATATTGCTTCTACATCAATATCAAATGAACTATACATAACTACATTATGTGGATCTAATTCCACTAAACATCAAGTTCATACTCGCTAAATTAATTACATTAAATCAGTGGTTTTGGAGTTGTGCAAATCTCATAAACAATCATTATCAATCTAGTCGTCGATTATATTTACGCATTAATAACAACACAGGATAAAGGAGAAACTGGGACTACTCATTAGAGCTTCCTCGCAACAAGGACGAAAGTGATGTCAGAATCATTCGCATAGCCGTAGAATATAAATTGAATTCCTAGCGAAATATTTCAAATGGTGGTTAATTCCTAACACGTATAATATGTCGACGTTTAACAATGCGGCACTGATGCGATACACATGCGTAAGACATGAAACAATGTTAGTACCGAGAGTAGCATCTCTTAACTTTTAGGACACTACGGTAAAAATCGGTAAAGCAACGGTAAATCACATGTTTGGTACATCACTAATGTTCAGCGGTCACGTCATTATTCTATATTTAGCTTTTATTTTTCAGTATGACTATGTGTTTCGGAACAGATTTTTATTATTCATTTCTAGTAGAAATATAATTATTTCAAGCAATGAGGCCCTATATTAATACATTTGCTAATAATTAGTGTGGTTAGTATTGTTGGAATTCCATTTACAATGGATTTACAGGAAATGCAAATCGTTTAATTATTGACGCTTATTTGGTAACGTGATGTATGTCTTTGATTGTGTTCGTCATATTCGGTATAAGTAGGTACATGTTTGGAAATCTTGTTAGGAATGACTTATACACTGCATCCAATACAAACTGAACTATATTTATAATAATTAAAGAAAATAATATAATACAATAATTTAAAATACTAAGCGCAAATGACAATTGCCTTATTGTATTTTTCATTGAGCTTATTGTTTTAGGCCGAATCCGAAGTTGCTGCGCTCAACCGACGCATCCAGCTCCTCGAAGAAGACTTGGAGAGGTCTGAGGAGCGTCTCGCCACCGCCACCGCTAAGCTGTCTGAGGCTAGCCAGGCTGCCGATGAATCTGAACGGTGAGTCGTTATTATTAAATCATACAAGAAAATAAATTATCTCTATTGAAATATTTAAATAATTTTCAAATTATTATATGATTAGTAAAAACGTACCTATAATTCCTTCCGTATAAATACCTATATTTTGATCATTTATTGATATGCGTAGCCTTTACGACACATGACCCTTACGATATAAGTCTATTGACATTGAAATATAAACCTGTGATTTGATATACTTTTATGCATATGATCAGTCATTATGTCTAGTTTCTTAGAAAATGATCATTATTAGAATTAATTTCCTAGTTAGAAGAATAATTATTACGTGCTGAATTTTTACTTTTGTTACAACTAGATATAGAATTAGTTCCTATTTAATTTTCTTTAATTAAAGATAAACTTTTAACTTTTTGAGTTGTATATATATATTTTTTATATTTCTATTTTCATTCATTTTGTAAAATCCCATGCATGAGTGTTTCTGTTCAATAAATTTATAACCGCGTGTGTTTTCTAGCTGTATATTCTATTTTGTTAGTTATACCCTTTTTTGTTGTTTTAAATTTCCTTTTATTGTGAGTTTTATTAAAAAATCTTATGTCTATTTTCGTACTCATAATTTTTTTTAGTTTCGTTGAAATATTCTAAACATTTTAACTTTAAAAAATTTGCTTGAAATTATCAAAATATGATACATATATGTACATTGCTTGAATTATATAACGAAACTAAGAAGAATGAATGAAAAATCCAATGAATAGTGTATCGATAACATGCATGTGTTTGGCCCCGCACTAACCAGAATACGTAAGGCGCTGGAGAACCGAACCAATATGGAGGATGACCGCGTCGCGATACTCGAGGCGCAGCTCGCGCAAGCCAAACTCATCGCCGAGGAGTCTGACAAGAAATACGAAGAGGTGATTAATGAACCCTTGCCATATGTTAGGAACGAAAGTTTAAACTATGGAAATAGTAAGAGTTGCCGACATACTGCAGTACATTACTTGCTTTGAGTATACATTATACAATTAACACGTGAATATTGATTTGTGCGTATACAATTGTCGTATTAACGGTACATTCTGTTGTACAATATTTCAAAGGTTAGCAACCCTAATTAAATCCATACATATGGCTATCCGTGCTGCGATTCATGCTATCATCACATTTATTCAACACGATAGCAAAAAATCTTGCAAATCGCAGCAGAGATAAAACACGTTTCTTAACGTATGGCAACACATTAAACTAAATTTTGAAATCAGAAACTGTTTATCAAATCATTGGAACAAGAATAATCTTTGAAAACTTGTTTCTGATTATAAATGAAATAAAATTTATATTAAGATATTTGAGAGAAGTCTTTCGTGAGTGTTTAGTTTAAGTTTAATTCATTTCTACAAGAAACAGCATTATTGTATTAAATTAAATTATTCACCAATACATTTATGTTTATTTTTTAATATGTTGAATTCGCGTTTATGTTAGAAAATGCTGGTTCTTCATTTTAACTGTATTTTTCCACAGCGTTCAAGTTATGTGTTGCTTTAAACGTTCCTTGCCAATGTGTTCTTTGCATGTCTTCTAACTTGGGTTTCCCTTGAATCATCATTATAGGATTCCTAAATATAATCTTCTTATCACAATCATCCACATAAATAATTCAATTTAGTATCACTCGTTAATGGTTATTATTATGGGATTCAGCGCAAGGAAGGTTCTGGAGAACAGGTCGTTGGCCGATGAAGAGCGTATGGATGCCCTGGAGAACCAGCTCAAGGAGGCCAGGTTCCTCGCTGAGGAAGCTGACAAGAAATACGATGAGGTCCTTTGAGTTGTGTCGTTTTTGCATCTTCCTGAATCATAACCAGGCTCTTACTCTTTTGTGAATATTTATTCTGTTGTTCTATTAACTCAAAATTTCGCTATCGAAGCAATGACCCTTTGTGTGTGTTTGATGTTTTTCGGTCAAAATTAGACTTTTTATCTCGAACAAATAAATATAACTTTTTTAAAGTACTAACAGTAAAATATGTTGAGTTGCCTTAATACTAACATAACCTTTAGTTTACGACAGTAATTTTAGTAATGTTTTTGAATTCATTTCCGTGGCATGACTTAATTGTGCTATAAGAAGCAGGTTCTTAATGATAAGGCACTTTAGAATCAAGCCGTTATCACTGATAAGGTATTTTATTCACCTTAAATTTCATTACTTCATAAACAGTGTTTTGCGAAACATTAAAAAAGTAACATGTGGTAAAACAGATGGCTTTAATAATACTGTCCTAATTCCCCTGACATATGACCCTGTGTCAATTTTAAAAGTCGAGCCCAAAATGGAGACGTATCGTGCATGACCGTACGTTTCTTTTCCTTAAAAGGGCAAGTCCATGCTTCGTGTACGTCGTTACATAAGTAATGCTTCCATATACGGATTCAGTTGCTTAACTTCAAGTGAACCTCCAATAAGTACAACATGAGAATATTAACGGTCCATGATACCTTTATCTGCGTAACTTATTAAATTTTATATGTACAACTGCATTTTAATTTGTGTGTTATTTGCTATTTTCACACAATATTCATTGAAAGATATATTATTGGACATAAGCCTTCATAAATAGCTGAACGATTTTTAGGAAATTTGTAGCCAAATTTTATGGTACCTTATATAAGTTGCTTGGTAACTGTTTACATAACTTTGTCCAATTTAACTTAAATTTTTGTTTTAGAAAATATAGTCGTAGCGTACCCTTGGTAGTATTTGTTGTAGAGGTTTAGCAGGTTTCTAAATCATTGTGATATCTTCAGGTGGCTCGTAAGCTGGCCATGGTTGAAGCTGACTTGGAGCGCGCGGAAGAACGCGCTGAAGCCGGCGAATCGTAGGTGTCCCATAAATTCCGCCACGGGTTTCCTATCTAAGCAATGTTACTTATACACTGAAACATTTACGTTCCTTTACGAGTAACAATAAATTCCTTTGCGGTGTATCGGGTAACATTGGGTGGTAGTGTGGTAAACCTGTGGCTTTGTTTTACAAGTTTTCTCGTTTTTTGCATGGTTGTTCATTTGCCTTTAATATTGCACCGTAATTCGAATTATCGATATCGATATTTAACATCGATTTGTCGCTGTTTTGCATGTCCTCTAGGTTGTCAATGGAATGGAGGTGAAATGGAGAAATTGCGTTAATTTCTTGCATCATTCATACGATTAACTAAGGTGTTGTCTTTTTAATTAATTTGATATCGCATACTATTAATTAAGTCTGACGGAAAGTGATGCTTGCAAGAGTCGTCTCGTTGCAAGAATCATGTCTCCGCTTTAAACAAACAAGGGTTGCCCCATTTCATGGATATTTCTTACGCAATCTTAACTATCATGTCCGTGTGTCGACTAAATTTCTGTCCTTAGTGTGTGTACTATATTATATGCGTACTATATTATATAGCGTGTAGGGCGTAGGATAGTCGTGCCGGGAGTATGTGTGGTATAGGGCAATTTTCGTTTTCAGATATGCACCGCATTACACCAGAATTACTGGCCATATGCGTGCCGCACATATGCAAGCGCACACATCACATAACGATTATAATAACGCACTAGATAGCACTTAGATTTTATTTCGTTAAATTTTTATCAAACTAAATTTTAGTTTAAATGTTTTGGGACAACCCTCGTTTATATTTTACTTACGTTCCGACGCCGCTCTCCACTACCCGCTTTGTGTTAACCTTTTTTTGCGTTTTTATTTCGTGTTTCTTTATTTGCATTACTAAAGTGACGCCCGCGGAACAAGTTTTAGAGATATTTGATAATTTTACGAGGAAATAAAAAAATGTAACCAAATATTAATGTTCTGCAGACACCAATGCTGCGAATTGATATTTGATAATATCCAAATCCTTACCATTTTCCCTACTCACTCCCAACTGACGAATTCTAAATCGCGAATATATGGCACAAGAGCACTGCACAGTCTTTTCGCAATCGATTAGTCAAAAATTTAGCCAGAATACTTAAAAAATATCAAGATTATCCACCTTTGCACATGACACGAGTCGATGAAAAGTGAACTTTAACACAAAGTAGCACAATATGACACGTATGTAAGTGGAGAGCGGCGGCGTAGTGTGTGTGTGCGTGCGTGTACTAACGCTGGCGGCGGTAGGTGGCGCGCAAGCTCGTGCTGATGGAGCAAGACCTCGAGCGGGCCGAGGAGCGCGCTGAGCAAAGCGAGTGGTAAGATATTATATATAGACACACACAAATGTTTAACACTTTATCGACTGTTCGTGGTTGAGGCTGCCACTTACTAAGCCACGGCTTATTTGCTCACATAAACAGCAAATCCAGTACGAGAGGCAAATAATTAAACTACGTTAACACCGCATAGTTGTTGCCAATAGCAAATCATTGAATGAAAATCTTATATCGTATATATAGCCGATTAAAAGACTAGCTGTCGATGAAGTGTTAAATATGGCGCTTAGAACGTGCCAGAGAGACCAAGAGTATTAATCGGTGACCTAACATCTAACAAACTCAACAAGATAAACTTTACACACATACCTAGTGATCTTGACTTAATGGTACTCAATCACAAACAGTATTGGTCACACTAAGAACGTCAAAGTCAGAACTGAAGGGCATTTTACTATAATAAAACGGATTTAGGAAAATTAGCACACAACACTATACATGCTTACGTTTGCTTAAGTTGCGTGTCTCTGCCAAGATAGTCTTTGCTGTATTTTCATCGTGCCAAGGTTTCCTTTTATTATTTTAATTTAAAATACATACAAAATTATTATCTTGGCGAGACATCTCTATTGACGACATGTTGCCCTCAAATAATAAGAAATGTTAAAATAATGTTATTTTTGTGAGTTATAAAATAAATTATGATTTCTTGTATTTGGGGGCAATAAATTGTCAATTGTAGTAGACACAGAGACAAAACTCTATTATTTTTTTTTTAATATTTAGTAAAATAAACCACTTGCCAAGTGGTTATATCTGTTTATAGATGTTACTGTCTTTGTTCTACTTTATCTGGCAACATTGTCCAGTACACTATAATTGCCTTTTTTGGTATTGCATGGATTTTTGATAGTTTTTATTACTCTATAACGCTTAGATATGGCACCACTCAACAAGAATTTATTTGTAACTAGCATGATTGTGCCTAGTATTAATAAATGCACTATTTTTAATTTAAATTGATAGCTATTTAGGTCATGTAATTGATTGATTCATTCTATCGATGGACAAATGCCAATATTGGATATATTAGTTGTAAACAAGGCCGAGTTCAAATTTTGTTAAGTACTTTACATTGTCCAATCGAATTATTTTTAAAGTATTATTTATTTTTTATTCATTTGGAATATTTTTTTCATTGCGGTAATATTTGATATATTTGTCTATAATTATGGATGAAATTAAGTGTTCACATGTAATTGCAGTAAAATCGTCGAGCTTGAAGAGGAACTCCGCGTTGTCGGTAACAACCTGAAATCCCTGGAAGTCTCTGAGGAAAAGGTATGTTTGGAAAATTTAATTTATGATAAATCTAAATTAAAGAGCTAGAATTCAATGAATAAGGCTAGGAATGCTAATAATCATGAAATTCAATTCTATGACAAAATTATTAGAGATAAGTGAAAAGTTATGATGCACCAACCAAATTCGTTTCCATTTATTGCTACGATGTTAGAAGTATAATGACATATTGTTTTTCAGTTCCTACATATTTTCAGTACCATTTGTACTTAAGTAGAATGTTATAAAGCAGATGATGTATTTTGATTTATTTTTCAGCAATTGTATAGGATACATGATTTTGCTCACAGCAAAATAGTTAATGGTAACTTAAAAATGTAACTTCTTACTTTTACTTTTGGCTTTTTTTTCAACTTTCCTATTGTTCATTAAGTAGTAAGTTTTGATTATTCGTTTTTTTATTTATTATAAAAGCCAAATTTATAAATGATAATAAGTTACATCTGATAACAGAAAAATAATTAGTAAAATTCTGACAGGCCAACCAACGTGAGGAGGAGTACAAAAACCAAATCAAAACCCTCACCACCCGCCTAAAGGAGGTGTGATGTGAACTGAATCGGTTCATATGCGTGTTTTGTACGCTTGTGCGCACACACCCTCTAGTCACGCGCATATTCGATTAATTATTGCCATAATCGATATTCAAAGAATTCAACTAATAATAATTGATGATACTTAATAGATTAGTTTCTACATATTATACTGGAAAATAATGATTTTTTATTGCACTAATTATAAATTTCATATTTGTTTTATAATTAATCGAGTATGTCCCCGTAGTGCGACTATTGCCGTTTTTCTCTTTAATTTTCGACTCCATTTTAGATGTTGTGTTTCTTTAACAGTTATGACGTTGTTTAGTTTTAGTTCTAATCTTCGTACAGGTATCTCACAGTGGCAGTAGTTTTCTGTATACAGTGACGGATTTAATAAAAATCTAATTTTTATTAGTTTGAAAATGTCAATATTTATATAAGCCTTAAGATATATTTGAAAAGGATTATTACTAAATCTGTCGCTTTAACACTGTTTGATACTGCATGGAGTTATTTCGTTTTCGCTGTTTTTGTGTACCGTTAACCTAAAATAATCACAGGCGACACAAAGAGAAGAATCATTGGAGGATCAGGTGCATCTTCTGGACGCTCAACTCAAAGAGGTAACACGAAGGAAACCAAGGAAACCTCGTAGATAGGAATGGTTGCGGTTTTAGTCTCGATTCATGCTCATGTGTGTTTGGTGCAGGAGATCCTTTTTGCTCAATAAGTGTATCACTATTTTTATAGTTGTTGACATAATTACAATTTTATGATTTATAAAGTTGTAATTATTATTATTTATATATTGTCTAAATATCTCCTATAATAAAAAATGAAGAGGATCTTTTTCACTGGTGCAGGTTCGTTTAGTCGAGTTGGCTGAGGTTGGTGCTTCATCTATGTATCTTTAAAGCAGTCTTATGTCCTCTAGTATACCGTATAGTGTATAATTTACTTTTTTATTTATCTATTATGTATGTATTACTTTGCGGCTGTGTTGTGATTGTACGTTTGTGGGGCATATTTAGTACCTTTAGTTCCCTTTTAATGTTTGTTTTAATGCTTATCGTAGATTTGGGTAAATGCTTTATATTATTATATTTTTCATTATATTTCTGATACATTCTGTATATCTTTCATGGGATACAAGTGAACATATTTATCATTTTAAATTACGGTATAAATGTTCAGTCTTTTCAATACCTGTATCTATTGACCCTTTAAGTTTCTCACCAAATTATATTTGGGGTTTTCTCATTGTAAATCTTCGTCCGCTGTTAGTGAAATACCGTAAAGTCACAACACGGCCGGCATGCCGTATGCCGGTGGCTTGTGTGTAATGAGTCTGTGTGCCAGGCGATGGCGTCCCGCGAACACGTCGAGGATAAGATTCACAGCCTCTCGCAGAAATTGACGCAAGTAAGTCCCCCTCCTTAGGGACTTTGGTCACAGGTTCTACTCGGGAATTTTAATTTAATTCAATTTAAGTTGAAAAATCATGACTCGAATCCTAATATAAATATAAATCATTTTATATTGAAAAGTGATATAAAAAGTTGTGACTAGTTTAAAAATATGAATCGTATTTATCTATAAACATATTTTTTTTTTGATAAAATAGTAGTACTGTGACTAAAGCTACCCTTTTTGCATATCATATTCCTGTAGTCATCGTTTATTTATATATTGTTACTATTTTTATAAGGTGAAGGTTTTTTATTGTTCAGTTGTAGCGTCATTTCAGCACAATGCTGCTTTTTGGTAAAGGTAAATCGCATGGGATGAAACGCTTTAAGTTTAGTGTATTTATTAATACTTCAATAGATTTTTGTGCTAAGAATGTAAATATTTGTTTTTTTTTTTAAATAAGATTAAAGTTTAAAAGTAATGTTTTAAATTAATTTTGATTTTGTTTGATAAAAATTAAAATAACCTTTTTAAAGTAAGTGTTGCATGTTTTGGTTAAATTTATAAAACAGTCTATTTTCTTCTAAAGTTTGAAATGTGAAAACGTGAAAATAGTATAAATGTGAAATTCATATTTTAAATAAAATATAAAAACATATGAATAAAAGAAAATAGGCTGTTTTTATAAAGATCTTATATTAAAATGAATATTAAACCATTCCAGGCTGAAGCTCGCGCTGAATTTGCTGAGCGCTCTGTTCAGAAACTCCAGAAGGAGGTCGACAGGCTTGAAGGTAATATTATTTTCATAATAATCAGATATCATATCAACAACATAACGTATTTGAAATTGAATTACAGTAAACCAAAGATGATAATCAAAAATAAGCGAAACAGTGAATTGTTTCGAGAACACTAAGATATTAGGCGATGTACAGAAAGTGTAATCTTTTAATGATAGTGTTCAAGGTTCTCCAGATAAGTGTTTTGTCCAGTACAGCAGTCGGTTAAGTGTAAATTCAGATTATCTCTAAAGTCAAGTTGTAACAAAATGACAGAATAACCAAAGCTTTGACATGAACGCACTGAAGCCATCAGCCATCAAGCTGTTTTTGAGTTTCAATGCTGTACTATAGAGTTGTTAGCTTATTTACTTTCATTGCGCTACGATTATAGCTTAATTTTTTTCTTATTTTCATAGTAACATATTTAGTTTTAATAAATCAATTGGAAGAATACATTGCGACATACTTTACATGGTGATATATTTTTCCAGTTGTGATTTTGTTTATTTGTCCAGCATGGAGTTTTAAGTGTCCTGCTAGACGGCTCGAACTGTTGTAGATTTATTGTCTGTTACTTGCATGGTTTTTAATTAAATGTTGTTTTTTTTCTGTTTTAACTAATTGATTTAACGTTATCGAT